>CM040404.1:2646547-2769047 GCA_022702515.1 Ilyophis sp. 1 JC-2022 | reverse complement strand
TTATATAATTATTTAAACATAAAGAATTTCTGAGGATCACATCTCCTGTTCTTCTCTTCTGAAGCGTGCAAATCTCAATGCCTCATTGGGCCATTAGGCTCAGTCTGCCTGAGCCAATCAGAGTTGAGTCTTTTGAATTTAGTAAAATAATGCGCACAGTTATTTGCAGTTGTACTAGATACGACGATGACTTCAGGAATAAATCTTTGGCCTCTGTTTGCGTTGAGTGCCTCGCCCCCCCCAAAGGTCTTTGAGCCGCTTCCTGTTTCCTGTTTCCTGCCTTTTTTGGATTGGTGTCAACCCCGGCACCCATAGCAAGGAATCAGGTGGTGAAGTAGTCACATGCAGCAGTAGTAAAGCCAATCAGAACTCTTCTCCTGCCCTGGCCCCGCCCCTCATTCCCGCCACTCTTGTTATCTTAGCTCAGGGTTGTCATGGTAACATGGCATCAGCAACAAAGAAGAGTTTTTTTTCTTCTTTGATCATCTTCTGTTTTTCCTGCCCTTTGAGAAGGACTGAAATGAGGAAGTTGGAGTATCACATGTGAAGGGTGTTAGCTGGAATTACAATTTCCATAGCAGCCTGTCACCTTAAGCAGGACGTTCCGCACGGCATTGACTCAACACTTCCAACACGCTGAGTCTGCAGAGAGAGCGTTTCCCCCGGCAACGTTCACGTGCATCCACAGCGGCTTGAACTGAAAACTCGCTAAGGGAACTCGGCCATTAAAGTTTGAGTGCTTTATACAACATGGGTAAACTGTGACATGGTCAGGAGTGCTTGGGGCTTCTGGATTAACATATTTAACACTATTTATTTTTTAATCAGAAAGTGCACATCTTCTTTTGTTAAATGGTGGCCTAAATATTTTTTTGGTAATGAGACGTGCCTGTTACTGTACGTTTGGACCCTTAAATCAGTGGTCTGAGGGGCTCAGGCTCGCCCCTAAAATGCCTTGATCGTATAAACATGCATTTGGACGGTACTAACGTTACTTCCACTCGTTTTAACACCATTTCGCTGTCTCCTCTTGGAGCGCGCGCGACATCACATATGATTTAAGATATGTACCTCAAACAGTATTTTTGTCCATCTCCCTCCAAAATGTCATAAATATGCTGAAATATTTGTATTAAAGGAATTCCTTGCAGCAAAGCTGTGGTTGTCTTTGTTTTGGTCCGCTGGAGTCGCTGATGAGGTCCACACCTGTAAGAATGACGAGCGCTTAAGGAGGTCAAAGGTGATGGGAGTCTATAACATGATGGGGAAGAAGTGACACTGGGCAGCCTTCAGTTTAATCAATTATTCATTGCTGATTATCTGCCCATTTGCATGCTCTGTATCCAAGAGGAGACTAATTCCTGCAGATTACTCACTGGAATTTTAAAATTAAACCTTGATTTTCTTCAGGATCCCGAACAAAATAGCTCTATTTTTGTGTCTACATTTTGGTATGTAACAGGTATTTTATTGATAGTGCTATGAAAACAGGTCCACTCAATTAATTGTTAAAATATCAACAATTAGCACACTCCCATTGCAAACTTGATGGCGTTTCAAGTAGCCTGCAGTACGTATTTTCCCACCAGGTGGAGCTAGAGTTGTCATATTGTTTCTCAAGATGTGACCGGCTGAAAATTAAACGTTCTTTCGGTTTTAAACCCTTGGCTATAAACTCTTTGTAAGGGTTGCTGTGGCAGTACATTGGGTTGCATGATCTATTCCCTGAAAGTTTAATTGTAATACACAATTTATTCCAAAAATCTAATTGCCATCATCGTAATTCATCTTTAATTTTCATTCCAAAAATGTATTTTATTGTCAGAAAGCTTTATTGTGCACCTAGATCTGCACCTTTTAGAACAAATATTTTAAATATATTTATAACCGTGTGCAAAGTGTTGTATTGAATTCCATATCATGGAATGTTCAAATGGATTCCAGGTAACCCTTGTGCTTTGTAGGCAGGTGCTGGAATATATGTAATTGCTGATGTAAAAAAAGTATTCATTTACTGGCAGTGTAAAGACAATGCTTACCCCTTCTTGAACACTAAAACAATGGCTAGCCGTTGAAAAACATTCAGCATTAACAAATTAGGCCCACTTGTGTCCTCATTATTCCACTTTCAGAGCAGAAATTAATCATCAATAAAAATAATGACAAGCTACAGACCACCTGTATAGATCAGCTACACGAAGGCCAAGATCGGTTTAACGGTGTGTGCCTGTATAGATCAGCTACACGAAGGCCAAGATCGGTTTAACGGTGTGTGCCTGTATAGATCAGTGACACAAAGGTCAAGTTTGTGGAGCCTGTATTAAATGTTTCAGCCTGATGTGCAAATGGCCAAACTGGTCACGGAGAAGTGCATCAGGAAACACAAGTAATACCTGCTTTGCCATATGGGGCACCACAGCACAATTCTTCAATACTTTGTCCACCAAAAGACCATCCACACTATGTGCAAAGAGGGTAGGCGGAGCAAGAGGTCCAACTATGGGGCTGGAATGTTCGCACTTGGAACTTATTAAACAAGCAACAGGCGCTCATTGAATGACTGGCGGTCAATAGAGTTTTTACAAAACACTTTGCTAAACGGATCATTATCAGACAGACAAAATCAAAAGTCTGCCTTTTCTTTTTAGATTATATATGTCTTGGTTGTCAGGACCCAGTACTACTACATACAACTCATTATGGTTTTGATTATCCAATGAAAACCAACTTTAAATCCGGCTAGCGCCAGTCAGATGCACGCCACTCTAAGCATACGTTATGTAACTTTAGTTGCTAAGCTAACTGAAAACACTACTGCGCATGCCTGATCACTTCCTCTTGTGTGGACAAAAAACCCAATGGGTAAAAGCGCCAGTTGCGTATCTTGCCATGTATCTAAAATCTTTGCTATGTGGTATACTATACAATCTTTGATTTAATCTAAAACTATTAATTATCTAACAAAATAAATTCTTGTTTTCAAGTAAAATTACATGAACTTAGTGAACCAAACACAATCTGTAGGAAAGCTACATTGTATAATTATAATGTTGTAGAACTACAATATTTTGCGATGAACTTACAGGAAAAATGGAAATAATATGAACGTGATCATGTGAAATAAAGATTCTGCTTGATTCTGCTTCAGTATTCCCATACATGTCTATATCTGAGGAAGGCTCATCTCCAGAGCAACAAAAAAGGCCATGAGTGCATTCGAATGAATTATGATTTCTCCATAGAATTATGAATAACATAAATGGAATATTACCCCTGGTATTGGTGTGCTTGCAGAACCTGCCTCTGGGGTCTATTCTTAGTGCTGTATTTATTGTTGTATTATTATTATTCTTGAAGTCCCTGTGACATTATCTGATTACAGGGTTACATTGTGTTATTTCTATTTTCTATTTTTAAGTTCCTTGCATTGCTATTGATTTTAATCTGTCCTTTTACCGATAGAGTAAGGGTACTGCATTCTCTCACCCAGCCGATAGAGTAAGGGTACTGCATTCTCTTACCCAGCCGATAGAGTAAGGGTACTGCATTCTGTCGCCCAGCCGATAGAGTAAGGGTACTGCATTCTGTTACCCAGCCGATAGAGTAAGAGTACTGCATTCTCTTACCCAGCCGATAGAGTAAGGGTACTGCATTCTCTCACCCAGCCGATAGAGTAAGGGTACTGCATTCTCTCACCCAGCCGATAGAGTAAGGGTACTGCATCCTTTTACCCAGCCGATAGAGTAAGGGTACTGCATTCTCTCACCCAGCCGATAGAGTAAGAGTACTGCATTCTCTCACCCAGCCGATAGAGTAAGGGTACTGCATTCTCTTACCCAGCCGATAGAGTAAGAGTACTGCATTCTCTCACCCAGCCGATAGAGTAAGGGTACTGCATTCTCTTACCCAGCCGATAGAGTAAGGGTACTGCATTCTGTCGCCCAGCCGATAGAGTAAGGGTACTGCATTCTGTTACCCAGCCGATAGAGTAAGAGTACTGCATTCTCTTACCCAGCCGATAGAGTAAGGGTACTGCATTCTCTCACCCAGCCGATAGAGTAAGGGTACTGCATTCTCTTACCCAGCCGATAGAGTAAGGGTACTGCATTCTCTCACCCAGCCGATAGAGTAAGGGTACTGCATTCTCTCACCCAGCCGATAGAGTAAGGGTACTGCATTCTCTCACCCAGCCAATAGAGTAAGGGTACTGCATTCTCTTACCCAGCCGATAGAGTAAGGGTACTGCATTCTGTCGCCCAGCCGATAGAGTAAGGGTACTGCATTCTGTTACCCAGCCGATAGAGTAAGAGTACTGCATTCTCTTACCCAGCCGATAGAGTAAGGGTACTGCATTCTCTCACCCAGCCGATAGAGTAAGGGTACTGCATTCTCTTACCCAGCCGATAGAGTAAGGGTACTGCATTCTCTCACCCAGCCGATAGAGTAAGGGTACTGCATCCTTTTACCCAGCCGATAGAGTAAGGGTACTGCATTCTCTCACCCAGCCGATAGAGTAAGGGTACTGCATTCTCTTACCCAGCCGATAGAGTAAGGGTACTGCATTCTCTCACCCAGCCGATAGAGTAAGGGTACTGCATTCTCTTACCCAGCCGATAGAGTAAGGGTACTGCATTCTCTCACCCAGCCGATAGAGTAAGGGTACTGCATTCTCTCACCCAGCCGATAGAGTAAGGGTACTGCATTCTCTTACCCAGCCGATAGAGTAAGGGTACTGCATTCTCTCACCCAGCCGATAGAGTAAGGGTACTGCATTCTCTCACCCAGCCGATAGAGTAAGGGTACTGCATTCTCTTACCCAGCCGATAGAGTAAGGGTACTGCATTCTCTCACCCAGCCGATAGAGTAAGGGTACTGCATTCTCTTACCCAGCCGATAGAGTAAGACAGAGTAAGGGTACTGCATTCTCTTACCCAGCCGATAGAGTAAGGGTACTGCATTCTGTTACCCAGCCGATAGAGTAAGACAGAGTAAGGGTACTGCATTCTCTTACCCAGCCGATAGAGTAAGAGTACTGCATTCTTTTACCCAGCCGATAGAGTAAGGGTACTGCATTCTGTTACCCAGCCCATAGAGTAAGGGTACTGCATTCTCTTACCCAGCCGATAGAGTAAGGTTACTGCATTCTGTTACCCAGCCGATAGAGTAAGGGTACTGCATTCTTTTACCCAGCCGATAGAGTAAGGTTACTGCATTCTGTTACCCAGCCGATAGAGTAAGGTTACTGCATTCTGTTACCCAGCCGATAGAGTAAGGGTACTGCATTCTCTTACCCAGCTGATAAGAGTAAGGGTACTGCATTCTGTTACCCAGCCGATAGAGTAAGGGTACTGCATTCTGTTACCCAGCCGATAGAGTAAGGGTACTGCATTCTCTTACCCAGCCGATAGAGTAAGGGTACTGCATTCTGTTACCCAGCCTATAGAGTAAGGGTACTGCATTCTGTTACCCAGCCCATAGAGTAAGGGTACTGCATTCTCTTACCCAGCCGATAGAGTAAGGGTACTGCATTCTGTTACCCAGCCGATAGAGTAAGACAGAGTAAGGGTACTGCATTCTCTTACCCAGCCGATAGAGTAAGAGTACTGCATTCTTTTACCCAGCCGATAGAGTAAGGGTACTGCATTCTCTTACCCAGCCTATAGAGTAAGGGTACTGCATTCTGTTACCCAGCCCATAGAGTAAGGGTACTGCATTCTCTTACCCAGCCGATAGAGTAAGGGTACTGCATTCTCTTACCCAGCCCATAGAGTAAGGGTACTGCATTCTGTTACCCAGCCCATAGAGTAAGGGTACTGCATTCTGTTACCCAGCCCATAGAGTAAGGGTACTGCATTCTGTTACCCAGCCCATAGAGTAAGGGTACTGCATTCTCTTACCCAGCCGATAGAGTAAGGGTACTGCATTCTGTTACCCAGCCCATAGAGTAAGGGTACTGCATTCTGTTACCCAGCCCATAGAGTAAGGGTACTGCATTCTGTTACCCAGCCCATAGAGTAAGGTTACTGCATCCTTTTACCCAGCCGATAGAGTAAGGTTACTGCATTCTGTTACCCAGCCGATAGAGTAAGGGTACTGCATTCTTTTACCCAGCCGATAGAGTAAGGTTACTGCATCCTTTTACCCAGCCGATAGAGTAAGGTTACTGCATTCTGTTACCCAGCCGATAGAGTAAGGGTACTGCATTCTCTTACCCAGCTGATAAGAGTAAGGGTACTGCATTCTGTTACCCAGCCGATAGAGTAAGGGTACTGCATTCTGTTACCCAGCCGATAGAGTAAGGGTACTGCATTCTCTTACCCAGCCGATAGAGTAAGGGTACTGCATTCTGTTACCCAGCCCATAGAGTAAGGGTACTGCATTCTCTTACCCAGCCGATAGAGTAAGGGTACTGCATTCTGTTACCCAGCCCATAGAGTAAGGGTACTGCATTCTCTTACCCAGCCCATAGAGTAAGGGTACTGCATTCTCTTACCCAGCCGATAGAGTAAGGGTACTGCATTCTGTTACCCAGCCTATAGAGTAAGGGTACTGCATTCTGTTACCCAGCCCATAGAGTAAGGGTACTGCATTCTGTTACCCAGCCCATAGAGTAAGGGTACTGCATTCTCTTACCCAGCCCATAGAGTAAGGGTACTGCATTCTGTTACCCAGCCCATAGAGTAAGGGTACTGCATTCTGTTACCCAGCCCATAGAGTAAGGGTACTGCATTCTGTTACCCAGCCCATAGAGTAAGGGTACTGCATTCTCTTACCCAGCCGATAGAGTAAGGGTACTGCATTCTGTTACCCAGCCCATAGAGTAAGGGTACTGCATTCTGTTACCCAGCCCATAGAGTAAGGGTACTGCATTCTGTTACCCAGCCCATAGAGTAAGGGTACTGCATTCTCTTACCCAGCCGATAGAGTAAGGGTACTGCATTCTGTTACCCAGCCCATAGAGTAAGGGTACTGCATTCTGTTACCCAGCCCATAGAGTAAGGGTACTGCATTCTCTTACCCAGCCGATAGAGTAAGGGTACTGCATTCTTTTACCCAGCCGATAGAGTAAGGTTACTGCATTCTTTTACCCAGCCGATAGAGTAAGGTTACTGCATCCTTTTACCCAGCCGATAGAGTAAGGTTACTGCATTCTGTTACCCAGCCGATAGAGTAAGGGTACTGCATTCTCTTACCCAGCCGATAGAGTAAGGGTACTGCATTCTCTTACCCAGCCGATAGAGTAAGGGTACTGCATCCTTTTACCCAGCCGATAGAGTAAGGGTACTGCATTCTCTTACCCAACCGATAGAGTAAGGGTACTGCATTCTCTTACCCAGCCGATAGAGTAAGGGTACTGCATTCTCTTACCCAACCGATAGAGTAAGGGTACTGCATTCTCTTACCCAGCCGATAGAGTAAGGGTACTGCATTCTCTTACCCAGCCGATAGAGTAAGGGTACTGCATCCTTTTACCCAGCCGATAGAGTAAGGTTACTGCATCCTTTTACCCAGCCGATAGAGTAAGGTTACTGCATTCTGTTACCCAGCCGATAGAGTAAGGGTACTGCATTCTCTTACCCAGCCGATAGAGTAAGGGTACTGCATTCTCTTACCCAGCCGATAGAGTAAGGTTACTGCATCCTTTTACCCAGCCGATAGAGTAAGGTTACTGCATTCTGTTACCCAGCTGATAGAGTAAGGGTACTGCATTCTCTTACCCAGCCGATAGAGTAAGGGTACTGCATCCTTTTACCCAGCCGATAGAGTAAGGGTACTGCATCCTTTTACCCAGCCGATAGAGTAAGGGTACTGCATTCTGTTACCCAACCGATAGAGTAAGGGTACTGCATTCTCTTACCCAGCCGATAGAGTAAGGGTACTGCATTCTGTTACCCAGCCGATAGAGTAAGGGTACTGCATTCTTTTACCGAGCCGATAGAGTAAGGGTCCTGCATTCTGTTACCCAGCCGATAGAGTAAGGGTACTGCATTCTCTTACCGAGCCGATAGAGTAAGGGTACTGCATTCTCTGATAAGTGTGGCAGCTGTGTTTTCCCTAGTGGGGATTCGGAGCAGGTATCCCGGTCAAACTGCTCTCCCGCACATCTTTTACGAACGCCAAGATATTCGATATTCCACATTTGAATCATTGTGTTAACATGACTTTCAGAAAGCCATAGCATGAAAATGTAATAATGAAGCCCCCCTCCCTCCCCCACCAAAAACAACAGTTATTTAAAAAAAACTCACACACATACAGTCTTTATGTGCTGGAAGGTAACTAAACGTGCTAAACGTGCTAAACGTGCTCACACCAAGGATTATTCACCCATATACAGCATGGGCTATTTTCTGACTGTCCATTTGTGATTTGCTATCGGCCTTCGGCTGCTGTTCACTTAGCGAATGGTGTGTGTGCACGTAGTATACTCCACAGAAACCTGGCTGATTCACAGCTGTGTTTCATTCTCCAAAATGTACAGATATTCTTTCCAGTTTGTGTCAGCAGTCCTCTCTTTATTTTATTTTCAACTTTTTAGAAAATATATTTCACACCTTTATGGACAGAAGCACTAAATAAAGACATAAAAATTATATAGGAAAAGGGTGAAATTAAAACAATGACTTCACAACAAAGCTTTGTGAATAAAGGCAACAACAAGATGAACCACGTCCACTAACCACTGGAAGTGGCAGTCCTGTACAGCGTCGTCACCTCTCCGCAACTTACATTGACCTCTCCGCAACTTACATTGACCTCTCCGCAACTTACATTGACCTCTCCGCAACTTACATTGACCTCTTCGCAACTTACATTGACCTCTCCACAACTTACATTGACCTCTTCACAACTTACATTGACCTCTTCACAGCTTACATTGACCTCTCCACAACTTACATTGACCTCTTCACAGCTTACATTGACCTCTCCACAACTTACATTGACCTCTCCTCAACTTACATACCAAAAAAATGTCAAACCAAACTGACTATTAATTAATAGCAGGCTCCACCCAGCCCCCAAGGATTGATTTCCTGGTGGAAATCTTGCCTGCCTTTAAAATATGGCTGTTGTGTACATTTTATTAAATTGGCTACTGAATCACCCAAGAAAGAACAGCCCTGGACAGGAAAGAACATCCACTTCCAAAAATACACACTAACTTGGAATCTGCAAAAGCAAGTGCATGAAGGCTATCCAAACAAGAAAGTGATTTTCACAGGTTTTATCATGAGATTAACATTTCATGAGAGATAAGAAGTTCAATGGGCTATGTGTACATGTTTAAAATGTAAGGTACAATAAGAATAGAAAATATATTTCCTCAAATAACACCCCCAACCAAATTAAAAGCATTGAGCTCCCCTGTCCTAAACAAAACTGTAGGCTACTGAGGGTGCTATTTTAGCATTTATAAATGTGCTGTCCAGAAACCAAACAAGATTAGTAAAATGATAAAGTGAGCAAGTGACTATAAGCTGCTCGAGGGAGCTCTACTCACTGTGGAAGGTGGAGTGAGGGTTTTAATGTAACTTTTAATTAGGCTACCAAATGCCATACAAAGAGAACAAATAACACGTTTACTCTATAAACTGCCATCAAGTTAAGTTAAAAGATTTTATAGTGCCAATTTTAAGCCCTGAATTATGAAGCAATGAACAGTGTCAGCAAGAATGTAAAAATTTGCTTTAAAGAGCTCTTTAGGCCCTATGGGCTCTATAGGCTCTATAGGCACTTGGAGAGACGTGCTGTTCTTGTTTTTAGACTGCAGTAATTATGAGGAATTACCAAGGCATGTGATCTCTGTTTGATTGAAAAGGAGAAGAAATACTATATTATTGTGGGGTATGTGACGTTATTCTTCGAAGAACCATGTCTATGTAGATTCTATTCTACAGTACTACAGCACACTGCCCTGCTACCAATTTTCTTGTCTGCAAAGGTTTCAAATTGATATTGTTTTAAAATGCATATTTTATTTGAATAAACATTATAATCATAACTTTAATAATAACGTTATTCATAGAGCACTTTTCACACGCTTGGAGCTGAAAGTGCTTCATTGATATAAAAAGAACACCAGTTGGAATGTAGCGTGTACAGTGCCCTCCACTATTATTAGCACCCCTGGTAAAGATGAGTAAAAAGGGTTATAAAAAATTAACCGTTGGATTTTTAGCAAAAGAAATCCAACCTTTAATTGAACTGAATTTATTATGAGAAAAAAAATCCCTCATCAAGAAATAATTATTTTTAACAAAACCACGTGTGCCACAACTATTGGAACCCCTGCATTTATATATAGAATAAAGTAATAATTTTTTATATTTGGTCGCATATCCTTTGCATGCCATGACTTCCTGATGTCTGTGACCCAACACTATTAAAAAACTCTTGATATCTTATTTTCTGGTACTCTTACAAGCAATACTATAACGTCTCTGCATTTGAATGGATCTCTATGAGAATTGGGGGGTGGGACTAGATTTAGCTGTAAATTATGCTGGAACAGTATGGAATACATGGTTGGTAAAATGGCTGTAAGTCATCAAGGGTCTGAGATATCAAACGAGCCACAAACCATCACTCTGCTGCCAGATATGTAGTCGATATGGATGGATCACTTTAAGGGTTGTTTCTCCTGACAAATTTCCCTATTGAACTCTATGAAAAAATAAGTCAGGAGAAGAAACCCTTCCAGTTATCCATCCATATCTACTGTATTTCTGGCAGCAGAGTGATGGTTTAAGGCTTGTTTGATACTTCAGACCTTTAATGACTTAGAGCCATATAGCCAACTATGTTTTCCATCCTGTTCCAGTGTAATTTACAGCTAAATCTAGTCCCACCCCCCAATTCCCATAGCGATCCATTCAAATGCAGAGACGTTATAGTATCACTTTCTAAGTACCAGAAAGATATCAAGAGTCTTTTTTTGATGAGGGATTTTTTTTCTCTCATAATACATTTACTTCAATTTTTTTTTCAGTGTGAGATTAAGCTAATTCATCAAACGGCATATTTTTTATAACCCTTTTTACTCATCTTTACCAGGGGTGCCAATAAATGCATGTGTGCCTATGTAGACTACATATAATATGCCTACGACGAATTTAAAGCATAATAAAAACGTTTAAAGCAGTTGAAAGACACAAAATAAAATGGAGGTGAAACGACTGGCTTTCGTTTAAATCACACCTCGTTTGTGCATTACAATTCAAGTTGTCTCTTTATAATATTGTGGCGAGCCATGGAGTCGGAGTCAGGTATTCTTGTTGCAAATAGTTTATTGAGTAAGAGCACAATCTCTTAGTTCCTTCTTCTCCAGTTAACAGTTAGAATAGACATCGCTTGCTGGATCGTAGCCAGCTTTATAGCCCCTCTATGCAAATAAACCTGCTTAACAAAGGCGGCCCTTGATAGGTGCCCTGCAGCTCACCCCAACCAATCACACGTAATTCACTCTGTCATACGTCAATCAACAAACGGTCTCTAGCGCGGACCTGGTTGAACACCTGCTGGTCATTCAGAGGTCAACTGCCACTTGCTACTGCACACGTCATTACATTTGAACACAACAGTTGACATGCACAACGATCCCCGTTACTCGCAATCGCCCCGGATCGCCACACTGCCCCCACCTAAGGGGTCAGCAGTCCCTTGCGACCCCTTTAACTGTCCGCACTCACGTACAAAGTCCCGGAACCGGGCAGGAGTCCTCCGTTGGCGAAAAGGGCGATTCGGGCCCTCAGCTGCCGCGGGGTTTTCCGGTGGAGGAGGGGTGGGCGCACGTAAAGCGGGCTGATCCTCGCCGACGCCCATCCCCTCCTCAACACCGTCCCGGAAACGGGCAGGAGTTCTCCGTGGGCGAGAAGGGCCCTCAGCTGGCACTGGGTTTTCTGGTGGAGGAGGGGTGGGCGCACGTAAAGCGGGCTGATCCTCGCCGACGCCCATCCCCTCCTCAACACCATCCAACAGCGGCCGGTAAGGAGCTAGACGGTCCCGGTGAAGCACCACCAGTTTCCTTCGGCCGGGCATGCGCACTCGATAGACCACCTCGCTCAGCCGGCCCACCACTTCACCAGGGCCCCGCCAATGCGACTGCAGTTTCGGGGACAGACCCTTCTTACGGATCGGACAATAGATCCATACCTTGTCTCCGTGGGTGAAAGGCTGTCCCCGACAGCGCACATCATACGCTCGCTTTTGCTTGAAGCTCGCGGTGGATTGGGCCTGGCGGGTAAAGCTGTGGGCGGTCTCCAGGCGCTCGATCAAAGCCCGTGCGTACCCGGCCTCTGACTGGTGGTGCTCCGTGGATCCGGGCGGGGCTCCAAACACCAAATCAACGGGCGTCCTTAGCTCTCGCCCGAACATGAGTGCAGCGGGGGAGCACTGGCTGCTCTCCTGCACGGCGGAGCGGTAGGCCCACAGGACCAAGGGCAAATGGCAGTCCCAGTCTCGCTGGTGCTGGCTAGCTAGAATGGCTAACTGGGTGGCCAGGGTTTTATTAAAGCGTTCAACCAGTCCATCGCTCTGGGGATGCAACGCCGTAGTGCGGGTCTTGGCCACTCCCAGCCGCGTACACACAGCTGCCAGCACCCGCGACTCGAAATTTCGCCCCTGGTCGCTGTGCAGCTCCTCGGGGGCCCCGAACCGGGCGAACATCTCTGTCACGAGCCTTTCCGCCGTCGTGTCCGCTGATTGGTCCGGCACCGCGTACGCCTCGGGCCACTTGGTAAAGTAGTCCATGGCCACAAGCACATAGCGGTTGCCGGACTCAGTGACGGGGAAAGGCCCTAAGATGTCTACCCCGACCCGTTCCATAGGAGCCCCCACTACGTACCGCTGAAGGGGGGCCTGCGACCGCTGCGTCGGCCCCTTCTTGGCCGTGCAGGCGTCGCAGCAGTGGACGTGCAGCTCCACGTCCCGGCGGCAGGCAGGCCAGTAGAACCTCCTCCGCAGTCGGTGCAAAGTCTTGCTGATGCCAAAGTGCCCCGCCCCCACAGAGCCATGCATCAGTCCAAGTACCTGGGGGCGGAGCGCACGGGGCACCAGCAGCTGGAGGAGATCCTGGTCGGAACCGGGGGCCTGCCACCGCCGATAGAGTAGCCCACCCTGCGACGTCAGGCTCCCCCACTGACTCACATAAGCCTTAACCGCTGGGCTACTAGCCGACACTTCTCCCCATGCAGGCCGTGTACCTGCCGCAATCCAGCGCTGCACTTGCTGCAGCTCGCCGTCGCCCTCCTGCGCTAGGCGCAGGTCCTGCTGGCTAAACGGCAACCATCCAACCTCACCTTCTATAGCCCGAACTGGGCACGCTATCTCCGTCACCTGCTCTCGCTGCTCGGCTTTAGTGCAAGGCCTACAGTCCAGCTCTGCACAGGGCCTCCGTGAAAGCGCATCTGCATTACCATGCAGCTTTCCGGGCCTGTGCTGAATCTGGAAATCGTACTCCTGCAACAGCTCGAGCCAGCGGGCTACCTGGCCCTCCGGATCTTTAAAATTTAAAAGCCAGGTTAGTGACGCGTGATCTGTCCTAATAAGGAAATGGCAGCCTTGCAGGTACGGGCGAAAATGGCGAACCGCTTTGACCACCGCTAACAGCTCGCGCCGAGTCACGCAGTAGTTTCGCTCTGCCTTGCTCAGCGCGCTACTGTAGTAGGCTACCGCTCGTTCCCCGTCTGGTCCCACCTGGGAGAGCACGGCCCCGACTCCGACATTGCTAGCGTCCGTGTCGACGATGAATGGTCGCGCGACATCCGGATATGCTAGAATGGGAGCCGCCGTTAGGGCGTCTCTCAACTGGTCAAAAGCATTCTGGCAGTCCCCTGTCCACTCGAACTGTTGACCTTTATTCGTCAAGCGATGAAGCGGACTAGCCAGGGTGGCGAAGCTCAAGACAAAGCGTCTGTAGTACGACACTAGTCCCAAGAAGCTCCGCAGCTCACCCACATTGCTAGGCGTCGGCCATTCCCGCACAGAAGCCACCTTAGCTGGGTCAGTGGCTACACCCTGCTCGCTAACGACGTGCCCCAGGAAAGCTGTCTCCCTCCGGAGCAGCTGACACTTTTTAGGATTGAGCCGTAGCCCAGCCCGGCCAATCTCCGTAAGCACGTCAGTTAGGTGAGCGAGGGCTTGCTCGAAGTCGCTGGCGTGTACTAGGAGGTCGTCCAGGTACACGACACAGGAACTCCGCGGGACGGACGACAGCACCCGCTCCATCAGTCGCTCAAAAGTGGCAGGGGCGTTACAGAGCCCGAACGGCATGACCCGGAACTGCCACAACCCTTGCCCTATCGTGAAGGCTGATTTTGCCCTCGCTTCCGGGGACAGCCTCACCTGCCAATAGCCACTGCGGAGGTCCAGCGAGCTAAACCAACTGGACCCCGCGATATGGTCTAAGGCCTCGTCAATACGGGGAAGTGGATAGGCGTCTTTCTTGGTGATCTGATTAAGACGCCTATAATCTACACAAAAACGCCACTCCCCGTCCTTCTTTTTTACCAGGACAGCAGGGGCCGCCCATGGGCTTTCAGAGGGCTCAATAATGCCCGCAGCTGCCATCTCCCTTATCTTGTCCTCCGCCACCTGTCGCTTGGCTAGAGACAGCCGGTGCGGACGTAGCCGAATGGGCACAGCCGAGCCAGTATCAATCTGGTGTTGAACCAGCTCGGTCTGTGTGCATTCTTCGTCCCGCACAGCGAATAGGTGAGTGTAACGGACAAGCAGGGCTTTAAGCTGCTGGCTCTGCTGCGGTGTGAGCCCTTTGCTGCTGCGCGTCCATAATGCTAGGACGGCTTGCAGCACCCCCGCAGAGGGCTGGGTAGCTGAGGCTAGCCCGCCCGTCTGCGGTGGCACTGTAACCTGAGGTGGTACCACGGTAACGAGCGGCGAATCAGCGGTGGCCATTTCAAGCACAGAACTGGGGCGACAGTGTTTGGGGGGCACCCCAGGGCATTCAGTTCGGCGGGCTGCTTGTAATTCACATTTTGATCGGAGGCCCAGCGTTTCAGTACCAATAGTTATCGTCTCGGCTATCACATTTATGCTAGTTCCCCACAACGCTAACAAGTCTAAACCGATAATGCATGCATCTTTTATATCTGCTAACCAAAACTCGTGTTTCACTCGCTGGGCTCCTGCACACACTTGTAATTGTTTACTACCACGCATGCCCATCTTCTGCCCAGTGACGGAGGTTAGCTGGGTAGAGGTAGGGGTCCATGCACCTGAAAGCAGCCCGCTGGTACCCCGAAGTACCCCCGGCCTTACCAGGGAAATAGTGGCTCCGGTGTCGACCAGCGCCCAGCAGGCTTGTCCGTCCAAACTGCAAGGCAAGTACAGCCCGGTCTTCGTCCCCAGTCTGCCAATACGGGGCTCGGCCTCGTGGGCCTGTTCCTCTGCTCTTAAAAGAACATCAAACGGAACTTTTGCTCTTGGAATTTTTGCTTTCGCTAGGATGGGCAGCCTGGACGCGTGAGTGCTGGTCTGGGCCCGGGTCTGGTTGAGGAGGAGTGTAGCATGGGGCGGCGGTCTCCTCATTGGGCCGTCCCGTCGTCGTTTCCCGTCGGCTGTGGAGCTCTCGCTTTTGGCGCAGGGGCAGTACAATCGCGGGCGAAATGCCCCGGTTCGTTGCACCGGAAGCAGCGTCGCTCCCGTTCCGGTCGCTGCCGCGGTCGGTTTTGGTTCCGTTGAACCCATCTCACCTCCTCGCCGTCCTCGCAGTCGGCAGCTCGGACCCGGGGCTTGTTAGCCGGGGTCCCGTTTGGCGTGGTGCCCAAGATGAGCTCCAGTCGCTCGGCCTCGCGAAGCGCTGCGTCCAGGGACTCCGGTTTGGCAATGCGGACCTGTTGTTGTAGGCGCTCCGGAGTGAGGGCCTGTGTGAAGGTCTGGCAGGCTAGCTCCTGCTGGCCTGCGTTATCGAGTTGAGGGTAGCCGCGGCGGGCTAACAGCCTGATGTCGGCGGCGAGGACGCTGAGGCTCTCTGCTCCGGTCCGCCGTCGCTTGGCGAGCTTCTCCCGGCTCACCTCTAGGAATTGCCGCTGTCCGAACCGACGTTCCAGCGCTGTCATCAGTGCCGGTAGCGTCAGTGGTTCGGCGCTGTCCAGGTCTAGCAGCACCTGGCAGGCCTCGCCCTCCAGGGCTAACGCTAAGTGGGTGGCCGTCTGGCTCTCGTCCCAGCCATTGTAGCTAGCCGCGAATCGTACCTGGCTTTGGTACGACTCTAGCTCACCCTTTCCCGTGTAACGGGGTAGCTTGATCACCGCCTTTATCGGTGTAGTCGGTCGCCGCGCCGGCGCCGCTGTCTGGCTCGGCCTGGAAGCAGGGGCGACCTCGTTGGCTTCCGGCCGACCTACTTGCGCTTCATTTCCGGCCGCGGGGTCAGCCACCAGCGCGGGCACCTCCGCCTGGTCTGTAATCGGCCCCTCTCGCTCCGGTCTTGTTGCGCTGGCTCCTTCGGGTTTTCCTCCGGGTCTATTCGTGGGCCGCTTCGCAGACGCTCCTGCGATAACGTCCATCTGCTTGGTCACCTGACGCTCTAGGTCGCGGATCTGTTCCCAGATCGTCCCGCTTCTGACACCATTGTGGCGAGCCATGGAGTCGGAGTCAGGTATTCTTGTTGCAAATAGTTTATTGAGTAAGAGCACAATCTCTTAGTTCCTTCTTCTCCAGTTAACAGTTAGAATAGACATCGCTTGCTGGATCGTAGCCAGCTTTATAGCCCCTCTATGCAAATAAACCTGCTTAACAAAGGCGGCCCTTGATAGGTGCCCTGCAGCTCACCCCAACCAATCACACGTAATTCACTCTGTCATACGTCAATCAACAAACGGTCTCTAGCGCGGACCTGGTTGAACACCTGCTGGTCATTCAGAGGTCAACTGCCACTTGCTACTGCACACGTCATTACATTTGAACACAACAGTTGACATGCACAACGATCCCCGTTACTCGCAATCGCCCCGGATCGCCACAATATATTCACTTTGGTCGAAGACAATAGAGACAGATCTCTATATGAACCAGCGAAGTGAGCTGCGTGGGGTTCATAACCTCATTACTATAGCATATGCGGCGTCACTTTATATATATATATTTTTTTTTTACCAAGGTACAGTTTACGTTCGTACAGCTAGCGTCTAGCTAACCTGCAGTAGTGTTTCATATAATGTCATAACTAGCAAATAGCAATCGTATGTTTATTGGCTAAGCATTGTTTGCAAGGCAAATGGCAAACCAAATATTTTAGCCTCAGTTGAGCTTCGTCGTCCACCCGAAGGCGATCGGTTCGTCGCATTGCTTGCACGGTTACCAGGTAGTGTGATGGACAGAGCAATGCACAGAGCAATGCACAGAGCAATAGACAGACAATATTAGGCTAGTATTTCGCAGGGGTAGGGTTGGGGACTCTAGGTATCAAACGCTTGCATTAGTCAGGCGTCAAGCTAACGTAATTAGCTTGCCAAACGTGGCTCTTAAGCGTGTTTGTAGAGTAAGGTGGAAGATAAATGATCAAAGGGGACTTGAATGTGTAATAAGAGGATACGATTAGACGGGTTGTTGTAGGCTTGTCATCCTAAATTTCGAGAATAAATCGCACTTTTTCTGCTTATAAAATGCTGGCAACTGAAGCGCTCATTAGACAGACAGACACGCTTCCACCGGCTCACGTGGTGGGCGAACAACCACTGCTGATTTCAAGTAATCTTTCGACTTCCTGTAAATAGTCCGACTCTTTTCCACGTCCCTGTCTTTGAAAAAAGCAAGAGACAGCAATATTCTGTGCAATTTTTCTTGGGTTTCATGAAAACACTAATTTCTCTTCGTAAATATGGGTTCTTTCCGCGCTGTCAAAGAGTAAAAAGATAGAATAGGACAGTGTACGCAGCGTTGCGCCCTAGATATATCCTTCCGCTATTTTTTGTCTCCTTTCAGACTGTTTTGGTCTTTTCGCTGATAGCAACGAAGAGAGAAACCCAGATAGCTGAAAATCGTTATAATTTGTTCAAATATAAATTAATTTTAAGGAAAAACAACTTTTTGACAGGAGTTTAAGTACACGCCTTGATTGCACAAGGGTAGTTGTCATAGCTACTGTATTTTTAAAAGAAAAAAAAAATCTGTTCTGCTTTTAAGAAGTAGCCTCTTATTGAAACGTGAATCTATGCTGAAGCCAGGATTCATTATTTAGCGCTGGTGAACGTTGGCTCGTAATTTATTTTTATTTGTTTTTGGGCTTCGTTTTTTTTGGAAATAGTAGAAATAAAGTGCATAAGTCGTTTATGGGCTCATCATGTCAATGAAGCAGGCCGGTGGTAACCGTAAACCCGGCGGCGGCGCTGCTGCGGCCTCCGGTGCCGGGGGAGGTGGAGGACCTGGCGGCCGCCAGAATCTGGGCAGGTCGGTGCTTTTCCCGTCTTTCTCAACTTAAACACAAAATGACACCGTTTCCGCTTGACATGCTCCGGGTGCTGTTCATCGGGCTGCTCTGAGGCAGATGGGCCAGCGCACATTGGCTCTTGGTTAAAATGTTAATGTTATAAATGAATATGAATGTTGTGGCCTGGTGCGAGTTTATAAGCAGGCCCAGAAGAAGCGGAACAGCCCGCATTCCCCCGGTGAAGCGCCGCTGCGCCGCTGCGTGTTTTCCGCTCTAACCTGAACGGTTCTGTCCCGGCGCTGCTTGACATTATTTCCATAAATTGATGCAATTTCAAGCCTCCATGTTAACGTTAAGTTTCCCCAAACGCCGTTAACGAACAGCGTGTTTCCAGGCATTTAAGTAGCTAATGCTAATGTTGGATGGATTATATGCAAACGTCAGGGTGCCATTAGCTAACGCTAGTAGACGATAGCCAGCTAAGGTTAATGTAGAGCTGTGCTGTACAGAGTAACTAGTACACTGGTTATTTAATTTATCTAACATTAGGTTATATTTGACTTTGCTAGCTAGCGTTATTGAATTTATCCATGTCCCCAGCGACGCATTTTAAAGACCTGTTTGTGGTTACTAGCTTGCTAGTTTGTCGGCAGAATTTGGCAATAATCTGGCTGCATATTTTATCATGAATTAATCCAGTGCATTGATTTATGTTTTATTACGTTAACCTAAACTAAGCTGCCATAAGGTACCCACACTGGGTGCTTTAACTGGTCACAGTTAGCGAGCGTTATAACGCATAACGTTAATGTGGCCAGCTGGTCGTATTAATGCAGTAACATTAACTTCAGCCTTTATCTCAAATTAAGGAAATAAATATTTGAAGTGCTTGTTGTGGTTTCTTTTGGTAAGCGGTCAGCTAAACTAGCCGGTGCTTTGTAACTGGTTTAGTTGGTTAAGGTTACCGGTAACGTTAATTTAACGTTCGCTAATTGTGACCGGGTGTGCAGTGAGTGAGTTAGTTAGCTAGCGTTACTAACGTTAAACCTCGCTGCTTTTGCGTCTTTGTTGATTCACATTCTTAGCATGTCGTGTTTTTGTCCAGGTCCACCGCTGACTAAATAACGTTAACGTTGCGTATTTTCGGCTCGGTTCAGCCCATCTGTAATGTTACCTGAGAAAAGCCTGCGTAACGTTACTGTGCCGTTACCGGAGAAAAGCCTGCGTAACCTTACTGTGCCGGGCGGGCAGGTTTCTATGATCGGTGCACCAGACTGCCGTAGATTAGGCCGGTTTCACAACGGGGCCCAATGGGGCATGTGTCAGCTAGCTCTGCTGTCAGGGATTTCTAGGCTGCTTCAACCTTGACGATGTTGATACTGCTTGTTTATAATCGTGTCCTTGGAAAAATTGTACTCTCAGTCGCTGGGTCATCTCAGTCGCTGGGTCATTCATCACTTTCCAAACACAACGTCAACGTTAGTTCTACAACGTCTGCGTCTTAATGCTTTTTTTTAAACTCAAGTTTCAGGCAACGCCGTGTTAACGTTACATTTTAAGCATTAATGTGCATAACGTTAGCTCGTGTGTCAAACTCCCAAGTGAGCTTGCGTGAAGTGCTTTGCCATTTTTAAAATGGTTTCATTCAGTTTTGTACATGAATTGGAACATTAATTTACCGTCGTGTCTTGATTTATTGAAGCAAATGAACGCCTCTTGCCTTTCCCGTGGAGAGACGGAACACACACCACACACTCCCTCGCAAACGATATCCTTTAAATAAGGGTGCTTTACCGTACTGAACAGCATGCAAATGAGCCACGAAAGCAACAATGAATTGAAATGAATGAGCTCAAATGGACAAAGTGAATGGTTAAACGTAGTTTAAAAGCGCACCGGATGTGCATTAGTTGCTTTGACTGTCATCTCTATGGGGATTCCTGTAGTGGGCGCGTTTTGCCTCTAAACCACTGAACGTGAAGCGTAACGGCAATGCCCACGATGGCCAACGCAGAAAAACGTGTCTCTGTTCGGTGAGCCGTTCCTTACCTAACATCCTAACATCCTAACATGACCTTTCTGTGCCAAAACTCAAGAGTGTTACAGGAACGGTAGGAAAAGCTGACATGCTCCCGGTAGACCGGCCGCCGTTTTGAGTAGAGAGGTGATATTTTCCATTCCATTCCAACGTTTTTGCATTGCCGGCGAAAAACGGCACGACGTGGTTGAGATGAAATGTTTGCTGACCCGAGTCGGCCGGCCGTTCTGCCCGCTTGCTGTGCGCTTGAGGACGAGAGAAGAGTTTCTCATGCGCAAAGTAAAAATAATTTGATTGCAAAGTTAAAATGTAATCACATTTGTTGCGCCTGGTCAGCCGGTCCCGCAGTGTCAGGCGAGAAGTACTTCGGCCTTCCACATGGAGATAGCCTCTAATAAGACTGCATTTGGCAAGCAGTTAATTTTATTAGCGTAGAGACCAGAACTAATGAAATGAATTTAATACATTAAACCATTGACTCTTTTTTGTTGATCACAGGTGCAATTCTGATTTTATTCATTTACTTATTTATTTTTTCCAGTGCACCTAATACTTCAGAGCACTTTGGCTGAAGAAGTTCCTCATTTAATTAAATCAGACCCGACATAAAAAGGCTCCTTAAAATGGACGTGCCTACCTCCTCCAGGTATCCGATGGTGTAGTTTGAATGTGTTCTGCCAGAGTGCCCTTAGTTTCAACCGCACTCAGATAATGGGTCATTCCGTGTCACTTCAACGCGATTTTGCACCCGACCCTCACAGATTTAAATTATATTTAGTGTAATGATTTGCCTATATGAGAAACCCCCAGAACGGATTTTTTTTGGTAATTTGGCTCGTTAGTTTTTGCGGTACGAGTCAACGAACTTTTGACTAATTAGCATGACCTCCAAAATTTAAATACTTGTATTTCCAAAAGTATAGCACCTACAAAGCCAAGTTTTACATAATTTTCAAATGCAGGGAAGTTATAGTATCACTTGTAAGAGTACCAGAAAACAAGATATCAAGAGTCTTATGATGTTGTTGGGTCACATACATCAGTCATGGCATGCAGAGGATATGCGACCAAACACTAAAAATGATTACTTTATTCAATATATAAATGCAGGGGTGCCAATAATTGTGGCACACGTGGTTTTGTTAAAAATAATTATTTCTTGATGAGGGATTTTTTTTTTCTCATAATAAATTTACTTTAATTATAGGTTGGATTTTTTTTCATTTTTTCAGTGTGAGATTAAGCTTATTCACCACACAGTGAATGTTTTATAACCCTTTACCAGGGGTGCCAATAATAATGGTGGGCACTGGGACAGGCTATCTTCAAAAAATCATAACTGCAAAACCTTTAGAGCGCCCATCACAAAATTTTCCAAGATTGTTGCTTACATCATAAACGAACATTTGAAAAATAATTATGAAATTTGAAGCGTACCCATTTTTGTAATTCAAGGTCAATGGTAATTTCATTACGCATTTTCTCTATGCTTCATGCTACGGTTTTCTTTTTATTTTATGAAATGGAGGACATTCAAATAGCGTTAAAATGTAAACTTGGCTTTGTAGGTGCTATACTTTTGGAGATACAAGTATTTTAAGTTTGGAGGTCATGCTAATTAGTAAAATCAAGTTTGTTGACCCGTACCGCAAAAACTAGCCAAATTACAAAAATATTCAGTTCTGGGGGTTTCTCATATAGGCAAATCCTCCCACCAAATATCTTTCAATCTGTGAGGGTCGGGTGCAAAACCGCATTGAAGTGACACAGAATGACCCAGCAGTCCTCACACCACATGACCGTGTCATTCAGTGGACTCATCCATTTCTGGATCTGTCACATGCTAACCTTCGCTCTTAAATATTTAACTAGCCCAGTCATCATCTTTAAAAAAAGAAAGAAATAAAAATAAAACATGTAATTAAATTACATTTTTTTGAAACAAAATTTCTTGATTAGCTTGTGATTGGCAGCTGGAGGCTGTTCTTACACTGTTCTTACGGTTGTGGTTTCCCCTATCTGGCATTAGTGTGTGTTTGGCGAGTTGACTGATTGGTGGAAAGGAACCTGCGTACAGGACTAAGTATTACAACGCACAGGTGTGTTTTTGTGAAACGCCTCTTGTGCAGAGACCCGACACGGCTGCAATCTAAGTTGCATATTAAACGGCACATTGACACTGTTCGTTTTGTGACCTGGTCCCTTTGTCAGTAAACTCTACAGCAGGCTTTTGGACACTGCTGGGCCCGGGGGGCTCTGAAGCTGAGAGTGTTGTAGGGCCACTGGTTTTGAAGTTGTCGGTTGTTCCTGGTGAGCCAGACTTTCGTCTGTGTGTCACACTTTTCCTGTACAAGCCGTGGAATTTTTGTTTTGTCAGTGGAATGCAAAAGCATGGATTTGAGTCTCTGTAATGTGGCATTAGTTCCTCGTTCCGCAGTTTCCTGTGCGGCTTTTGATAGAGTCGATACGGCGACCGAAAGCAAAAGCGCTTGAAGCGCGCGCCGGAAGATGAAGGGGTTACGGAGACGGGTGGTTTAGCGGGAAGTTTTTAAGGGATCACCCGGGTAACAGCGGAGTAACACCTAGAGCCGCGCCGTCAGCGAAACTGTGACATGTGACGTGTCTTCCAAAGAATGCAGTCGGGGCGGCGTTGCGGTTTCTGCACGAGTTGGCAGGTGCTGGCTGTGTATGGGAGTTGGCGGCGGTTTAATGCATAATGTGTGTCAGTTTAAAATGTCACCCAGCCAGTAGGTCACATGACGGACAGTTTGATTCATGTGGCTTTAGGGTTGTAATACAGGCGAGTTCCACCCAGTTAAACAGCAGCTTAGTCTCCCTGTTAGTCCCTGTTTGCATGTTGAATGTGTTTGGATGTTTTCCTCCTGAGGAATTGTGGGTCAGTGTTTGACATGGTTGTGTCATTTAGCTCTTTTCTTTGATTGTCTGTTTGAGTGTGTTCTGTACTGTGGGGGCCCTGTATAGTTATGTTCTGTGCTGCCTGTGTAATGGAGTGTTCAGCGCATAATCGTGTGTGTGTGTGTTTTCACAGAGGGCGAAACAGTGTCAAAGGTCCTTCTTCTCCTGCAGTAAGTGTTTGTTTCATTTTCACTTTTTCAGTTGTTATGATTGAGCACATTTTGCCCAAAATGGCATCAAAAGGGCGTGGTTCAGCTTGTCAAATTTTTGGCCCCAAAATTAATTTCTGTAACTTTCCACTCTTAAAATGCACAATAATTATGATAATGGGGGGGGGGGGGGGGGGGGGGGGGGGGGGGGGTGCTTTCTAGTAGATTATAGATGTTGGAGTGTGATATTTGGATTACAATTGATTTGTGCAATTGACTGATCCCAAGCCCCACCCACGCTTGGTTACTGTTGCTACGTCGGTCAAGCTTTCTGAAAAGTGAACTACCCAAATTGATCAGTTTTGGGGATCCGGTAACGTATCAACGACAAGTCAACAGCAAGGCCTTAAGTATGTTGTAGATACCTTTAGTATGCTTTTTAAAATTTAATTTAAAAAAATTTTACCTGAAGAAATCACGGCGGACGGCAAAATGAAAAGAAATTGTGGCTGTTTGGAATGTCATTCAAAAATTTCAAAGGGGAAAAACGGTATCGATTAGCGTGCAAAAAGGAGAAGCCCCATCAGCTGCCATTAGAGGCTGGAGAAGTGAGTGCCACCGACTCACTACTCTTATAGGGCCCTCACTACTCTCATAGGGCCCTCACTACTCTTATAGGGCCCTCACGACTCTCATAGGGCCCTATTTCATATGAAATCAGTTTTATTTTTTTCTAAGTTCCGTTTTATTTTTTTCCAAATAAAATTTTTTCAGTTAAAATTTTTCTGAATTCTACATTTTACGATTTACGCAGATTTTATCATCAGAAAGAGTGTCTAATAATGTGAATAAAACGTCCACAATTTAATAAGATATAACAGTAAATTTGTAATGATGCAACACAACATTGCACTATTTCTTTATCAAAGCAAGTGCTTCAAGTTCTACTCAGTGTTTCATTATAAATGAAAAAAAGTAATGCAACAATGCAGCAAGCAATAGGCAAAACCCTGGAGTTATACTTATGTAAAAAACCAAAACGTTGCATTCATTGTTTTGTAAAATAAAGTGCTTTGGGCTGCCCTCAAATAGTCGACTAAACCATGAGTTGATCAAAAGAACTTGGTCGACCAAAATCTTAATTGGTCGAATCGACGCAGTGTGAAAAAACGAGAGAGTGAAACTATTAATTCCGGACGTGCGCCTTGTAACGAACAATTGGTGTCTATTAATTAACAAATAGATCAGTTGTATAGATTTTCTGAGAGAAAATCTAAAGTATGCGAGCATTTAGAGCGTCTAAAGGATGACCCAAAAAAATGTCATGTAAAATGTAAATTATTTGGCTATCATTCAGCGCATCTTCTCAAAGGCCGGCTTCATTGTCAGCAAAATGAACCAGAGCTCACTTCTCCAGAGCAACATCGTCAACAAACTCGTGTTCCTCACACATATTATGAGAAGATTGCGATCGGAGGAAAAACAGCAGTGATTAGGCTCAATGTGACGAGGTTCGCTGGTCACAAGTAGGCTAAAACACACTTTTACGTTGCTAATATAGATTATAATTAATCTTTCATTTGGCCTGTTGTTGATATTTGTCTTTTAATGGTTTCAGTTTGCTGTGTTTTTTATTTATTCGTTTGTTTATATATTTTAGGCTATAGCCTATTTATTTGCATTTTTAAAATAAAATATTCCCCCCCCCCCAATTTAGTTTTGATAACCTTGAAGTTAAATTAGCTACATTGTTTTTGCTCTTTCGTATCACCGGACAAAAGGCTGCTTTTTAATTTAGTTATTCACTATTTTTAAGTTGTGTTACTATAAAGAGTATAAATAAAAATAACAGTGTTAAATGTCTCATTGCTTGTTGTTCTGACAAATTAATTTACCGCTTTGTCTATGCCGTTAATAGCCTACAGCGCGGGCCATAAGCAACCCGATGCCGTTAATAGCCTACAGCGCTGGCCATAAGCAACCCGATGCCGTTAATAGCCTACAGCGCGGGCCATAAGCAACCCGATGCCGTTAATAGCCTACAGCGCGGGCCATAAGCAACCCGATGCCGTTAATAGCCTACAGCGCTGGCCATAAGCAACCCGATGCCGTTAATAGCCTACAGCGCGGGCCATAAGTAACCCGATGCTGTTAATAGCCTACAGCGTGGGCCATAAGCAACCCGATGCCGTTAATAGCCTACAGTGCAGGCCATAAGCTACCCGATGCTGTTAATAGCCTACAGCGCGGGCCATAAGCAACCCGATGCCGTTAATAGCCTACAGCGCTGGCCATAAGCAACCCGATGCCGTTAATAGCCTACAGCGCTGGCCATAAGCAACCCGATGCCGTTAATAGCCTACAGCGCTGGCCATAAGCAACCCGATGCCGTTAATAGCCTACAGTGCAGGCCATAAGCTACCCGATGCTGTTAATAGCCTACAGCGCGGGCCATAAGCAACCCGATGCCGTTAATAGCCTACAGCGCTGGCCATAAGCAACCCGATGCCTTTAATAGCCTACAGCGCTGGCCATAAGCAACCCGATGCCGTTAATAGCCTACAGCGCTGGCCATAAGCAACCCGATGCTGTTAATAGCCTACAGCGTGGGCCATAAGCAACCCGATGCTGTTAATAGCCTACAGCGCGGGCCATAAGCAACCCGATGCCGTTAATAGCCTACAGCGCGGGCCATAAGCAACCCGATGCCGTTAATAGCCTACAGCGCGGGCCATAAGCAACCCGGTGCCGTTAATAGCCTACAGCGCGGGCCATAAGCAACCCGATGCCGTTAATAGCCTACAGCGCGGGCCATAAGCAACCCGGTGCCGTTAATAGCCTACAGCGCGGGCCATAAGCAACCCGATGCCGTTAATAGCCTACAGCGCGGGCCATAAGCAACCCGATGCCGTTAATAGCCTACAGCGTGGGCCATAAGCAACCCGATGCCGTTAATAGCCTACAGCGCGGGCCATAAGCAACCCGGTGCCGTTAATAGCCTACAGCGCGGGCCATAAGCAACCCGATGCCATTAATAGCCAGTGCAGGCCAGAAATTCTCAGCCTGTGCTTATAGCTATAATTGATATTTTAAATGCTCATAATGACGGTTTTGTATTTTTCTGTAATGTACTAAACTTACGATAGATCAGATGGAAGTCAAACCATTTTCTGATGCTCAGAAATACATATTTAAATAATTAAATTAATATCATAAATGTGCGACGGTTAGTCGACTATGGGTTTGACGACTACAGGTCGACTAAGCAAATCTTTGGTCGGGGGCAGCCTTAATAATTAAGCCTACGTTTGATTTATTAAAATTTTTCAAATCAATTTCAGCCAAATTATGGAAAATTCTGCAATATTCCACATTTTACAGTCCATTTTTAGTACCAATTTCCGCGATTCCGTCTGCGTTTTCTGCATCGCGGAAATCACAGGGCCCTACTCTTATACTGCCGGGTGGGTTAAATGGTTTATCATTTTAGTATTAATGCAGTGGCTTTGATTACTCCCCCAACCAGTGGAGTGTTATGAGTAAAGGTGGGTGTTTGTCCTGGAATATATTGGCTAAAGTCACGGAGCAGTCACAGCAAATTTATTGAAAATCTGGGGGGGGACAAAGAGACCGAAATCGCAGCAGGATTAATTTAATTAACCAATTGATCTCTTTTTGATAAAAAACAACACTACACTGTCAGGATACCGGGCTTTTGCAAGTCCTCCCAAGCAGTGCAGGCACATCTTTAAACCGTGTTCGGAGGCTTAAAATACTAAATCTGTCTGTAGTTCCTGAGGACCTGAAAGCTTGGCCGAGGTTATGGCGTATACTAGCAGTTACCAAGCTGTGATTGGAGGGCCAGGAAAATAAGACGGGGCTTGGGATCAGTCATTTGAGTTTAAAGTCCTGTTTCAATATTAGGCCTGACACATTATTTTTTTGCATACATTTTTCTTGGGTTTTTCAGATTGCCTTCAACGGTGTTTACGCAAATATGAGGATGGTGCACGTGTTGACCTCAGTGGTGGTAAGTACATCGCTCCTTCCTGTCCATCGTGCCTCTGGGAAAACTTTATTTACAGGATTTCAGGGGTAACTGATACCTGATAACTCAAACTCGTTCCATATTCCCACAATACAGAAGCATCACTAACCAAATTACCACTGATCAGATCCTGTACTGTATTTCCCATCAGTGAACATAGTTCTGAGGAAGCCTGCTTCAATACACAGTTATGGTACATAGTTATTGAGTATGCATTGTTGGCTCAATGGCAACTTTTTGGGGTACAGTTGAGTATGCATTGTTGGGTCAATGGCAACTTTTTGGGGTACAGTTGAGTGCATTGTTGGGTCAATGGCAGGTTGTTAGGGTGCAGTTGAGCTGCAGTGTTGGGTCAATGGCCTGTTGTTAGGGTGCAGTTGAGCTGCAGTGTTGGGCCAATGGCAGGTTGTTAGGGTGCAGTTGAGCTGTAGTGTTGAATCACTGTTGAATTGACACCGCAGCGCTCTAATGGTCAGTATAGTTTTAAGAGCTGCTGGAGAGGTGCTGTCTGAGTTTTACTGCTTGTGATTGAGATGGTGACCTGTTTTAACATGAGAGATCTACGCAGGGAAACGTCGGCCCTGTTCAGGCTGCTCTTGTGCTGGAAGACGCTGTTCTGGACGTGAGGATATATCGTTTTCAGAGACGCCAAACATAAAGTCGCATTTCAATTTGTTCAGAGTTCTCTGTGAATAAGAAATACTCGCACTGTTTTATTCCTTAAATTCAGCTTCAGATCAGTAGTGTAGCTGTAATATGACAGTTAAACATGCAGTGTGACCCAGTAAAACTGAATTTAACTACATCAGAGGATGTGTGGAAAGAAAATCTTAATTTGTGTCCTTGATCTTGATCTGCAGGGAACCAAATGCGAACTGAAGGTGAAAAATGGAGTGGTTTACGAAGGAGTGTTTAAAACCTACAGTCCAGAGGTAAGAGGAGGATTTGGGTGCTGAAATAAACGTTTTCATTTTCTAATGGTTGCCCTCGCTTATGGATTATTCAGATAAATGAAGCACCTTTTATAAATTAATTAATTCGATTGTGAACGTGAAATCAATGTCTCATGGCAACAGTTGCTTCGATGTTCACAGTCTCACTGTCCAGTAAACTCGTCCAGTAAACGCGTCCGTTGTCTTGTCAGATTTCTCCATCTCTTCTCTCTTTCTCTGTTTTGATGTTAATGGTCATTTCGATGGACGGAAAAATAAAAAACGAAAAATATAAATTTTAAGTAGTTCAAATGGATTTGTCCATTTTGCCTGTAGTAAAAACTTCAGATACTCTTGCCATGTCTCTCTTGCGGTAGAGATTTTAACTTCAGTAAGATTGTATAAGGACGTACGGACGACAGTGTCCTGTCTGAATCAAGGCCAGTTAAAATGAAGGTAGGTTTTACTCTGTGAGGCGGAAGTTGAGGTGCGGCCTTTCCCGTTTCCTGCAGTGTGACCTGGTTCTGGACGCGGCCCACAGGAAGGGCTCAGACCCGTGCCCGGGCCCGAAGCGCGAGGACATTGTGGAGAGCATCGTCTTTAAGGCCTCAGACGTGGTGGTGGTGCAGTTCAAAGACGTGGACCTCAGTTATGCCCGGAAAGGTGAGTCCCACCGATAATAATCATCTTTATCTCTGCAGGATGATTTTATGGATGCCATGTAAGGTTATGGGCAGTGCCAGTGTAAGGTTATGGGCAGTGCCAGTGTAAGGTTATGGGCAGTGCCAGTGTAAGGTTATGGGCAGTGCCAGTGTAAGGTTATGGGCAGTGCCAGTGTAAGGTTATGGGCAGTGCCAACATGACCAATTAATGTAGGAATTTGAGTGTGCAGCGTGTCGGTGACTAATTGGAAACTAATCTTGTTGCTATCAAACAACATTCTGTGGTGCTCTGGCTTACTGATAGAGCGAGGTGAACCGGAGTGTTAGACTTCAAATTCAATTAATCACCACCAGTGTCCAAAAACTAGCGTACCGTAATTAATTACCGTAGTTTTGAAGACGGCACACTAAAATAAATAAACGTCGAGGCTTGTTAGGTCTTGAAAGATGTGCTGTGTGGATTAACGCCAATGGGGTTTTATATGCTGTGAAATTCTCCCGCCACATACACAAAACTTTCAAAAAATCTGTCCAATGGCAAGTAAAGCAAGGGAGGGACTACTTATCTTTCTTTAGTGCTCTTCTGTTTCTAATCAATTATAATATGAATCAATTATTATATATATATATATGTATGTATGTGGGAATATTGATTTCAGTCTCTGAGCTTTGTTTTGTGCGTTTGACACAGGCTGTGATTCTCTGACCAGTCTGTTCCCTTCCTGTCGCTAACGGCTAATTTAATGTGATTGACTTTCACACGATGGCCTGTAGGATGTGGTGTCTGCTGCAAAAACAGAGTGGAATTTGAACTGTAAAAACTGAATTGATTAAGTCATAAACTGTAGAACTGTCAGGGTCAGGGGTCACTTCCATTTCAGCTGCGTCCATTCAGGAAATTAACTGAAATCCAATGAATGACTTGTAAAAATGACGTGATGTTTTTTTCCCTTCTGAACTCAAATGGAATTGACCCCTCTCTCACTGTTATTGATTTGGGCTGAATGAAAAGTGGTTGTTCGTCCGGCTGACGTTCTCTTCAATGTCTCTCTCTCTCTAACCTGTAGTTTCTTCAGAAACAGGTAATACACGTTTCTTTTCTGCACTTTACACACGTTGTTGTTGTTGAAGTACCCCCAAAATGACAACCCCCTGATCTGAATTAATCTTTGTTAAAGGAGGGGGTGGGGGGGGTTTATGTTTTTTTTTCTCTCCTTGACTTGCACCGCACCTCCATAATGCTTAGAGGCAAAGGATCTGATTGGCTGCTGAAGTAGGAACACGCCCACTAGTTCACCGCATGTTGACAAAATCATTCGCTTCCCCACCTTCCAAGAATTCATGTCAAAATGTGATGTGCATCTGACAATCTGCCACATTATTCTTCATCCACAAATTCCATTTACACCCATTGTGAAACACGCACGCACGCACGCACGCACGCACGCACGCACGCACGCACGCGAAAAGCTGCCCTACTCGCTTAATGGCTGATAATGGTGGAGATTCACTTTGGGGGTCAAAAGCTTTTTCATGGTGCTTTGGTGGCTTTCACATCTAGTACTGGGCCCTACCTTTCAAATGCATCGTCCTGGTGTTGTGGGTGAGGAGTTCATGCTCTTTCCATAAGGACACCTAGCTAGTACTGGGCCCTACCTTTCAAATGCATCGTCCTGGTGTTGTGGGTGAGGAGATCATGCTCTTTCCATAAGGACACCCAGCTAGTACTGGGCCCTACCTTTCAAATGCATTGTCCTGGTGTTGTGGATGAGGAGATCATGCTCTTTCCATAAGGACACCCAGCTGGTACTGGGCCCTACCTTTCAAATGCATTGTCCTGGTGTTGTGGGTGAGGAGATCATGCTCTTTCCATAAGGACACCCAGCCGGTAGCAAACACAGTGCAGAAACTCATTCTCTCAAAGTGGCTGAGTTCCACTAATTAAAAAAAGAATAATGAACAGGATCCGTGTGTGTGTGTGTGTGTGTGTGTGTGTGTGTGTGTGTGTGTTTGTGTGTGAGAGAGAAACTATTCTGCCTGTAAATGTGGCCAGTGAAACCTTCAAGGCCAGCTGGAGAAAATGGGGGGGGGGGGGTGAAATACACACCATGTTCAATGAAAGAATGTAAAGGTGCAATAGAAGCATGGGACAGAGAGAAGCCCCCCCCTCACAGGATTCTCTGGGGCTGTTTTTAGAACTGACGCCTCTGCTGGGCCCATGACACAGGGGCTCAAACTCCTGAGGGTCTGCTGGCTGCATTCTGTAGCTTTTCACCATTTAATGGTTCTTATTTTAGCTCAGTGATTAGTGAACAAAAGTGTTCCCAAGCCTGCAGACACAGCGCCCCCTCCAGGACTGGAGTTAAACCTGCAGACACTGCGGCCCTCCAGGACTGGAGTTAAACCTGCAGACACTGTGGCCCTGTTGTGAAAAGTCACCTTAATTCGGCATGCCAAAGAGTGCATTCTGGGTATTCAAATCAGCATAGTTTAGCATGCAAAAGAGCAGACCATGTGTTCTAATCATGCAACGCCCGGGTTCCTGAAGTACTGATGTGTAAGTGACAATGACGTTGTAATCCTTTGCTTAACTGAACACGCCTTGTCTGCATTTGGGCTTTGTGTGCTGATAATGTAATTTTGGCTGATAAAGACAAAGCTTGTAATGCAGCACGCTTGTTATTTTTAAGATGCACAACGTGCAAATGGGACCTTCTGCCCTGGATAATTTCTCTGCGATTTTGGACAGACCGACGTGTGCGTGCGTGGCGTGCGTGGCGTGCGTGGTGTGCGTGCGTGCGATGTTATCCACCTACGGAGACATGGGGCGGGAGGCAGGGTGTATGTAATGAGCTGTAATGAGATGTGTGTATCTTTACCCCGGTCAGACGTCTCACTGCCCGTTTAGTGCAGGTGTGCTGCTTCGGACCTAGGAGGGGACAGGATTTGGGAAGTTATTGAACTGATTATAATTGGCTCGTGAGCGGCTAACGTGCGTGCGTGCTACTATATGCTCCTGTGGTCTGTAAAAACGAGCAAGCTCCAGTAAACGTTTTTTCGTGGTGTAAAACGTACATTGAAAGGGTATATGGGTCCATATGTGGAAATATGTTTCCTTATGTGCATCTCGCTAAAGCCTCATAAACATTGCATGCATTCGTTCTAGCGGACAGAGGGCTTGAGACTTGACAGAGGGCGGCTGTGGCTCTGGAGGTAGAGCGGGTCGTCCGCTGATCGCAGGGTCGGCGGTTCGATCCCCGGCTCCTCCTGTCCACATGTCGAAGTGTCCTTGGGCAAGACACTGAACCCCAAATTGCTCCCAATGAGCAGGCTAGCACCTTGCATGACAGCTGCCGCCATTGGTGTGTGAATGGGTGAGTGAGAGGCCATTGTAAAGTGCTTTGGATAAAGGCGCTATATAAGTGCAGTCCATTTACCATTTACCATTTAGAAAGTCATTATGGCGGTTTATTCTGCTGATACAGGGTCTGATGATTGCGTTTATTCCAGTAGCTCAATGTGCTTAAAGTTCATCATTAGCATAGCATCCTCAAACCTGAACATTTCTGTCAGGATTCATAAGCATTGGATGGATAGGTGAGTATAACCACAGCTGCATTTAGGTAGCTGACTGTAGTCGGGTTATATCCCATCTAAAAGGACTCTGCCAGGTGGGAGAATGAGCCCTGCTAGAACTCTGCAATCCTATTCATAATATGGCCGTGTGCAAGTTCAGTGGGGAAATATGCCGATGACATTTCTATATGAATTGTGTTCTAAATACAATAATAAACGTGCAGTAATGCATTTATTGAGGGATATATTCTTGCAGTAATGCATTTATTGAGGGATATATTCTTGCAATAATGCATTTGTTGAGGGATATATTCTGGGAATTGCAACACATTTCCCAGTAATGACTGTTCTCTGGTAGTTTTACTTTTTTACAAAATTGCATCACAACCAAGAGCTATTAAGTAGTCCCTGCTAATGCAAATAATTCTGTTAGTTATGCATTTTAATTTGCTGTAATATTATCTCATGAATAAAATAAAGTTTAGTTAAGTATTTGGTTCATTTTAACTGCAAACGGGGAGACGTTTAGTGTGGGATGAAATGCTTGGGCGCTGCGGTTAACTTCTGCGATGTCTAGAGTCTTTAGCGCATACATGCGTTTCACACATTTCATCGTGGGGAAGTTTTTTGTTTGGTTGCAGTTTGCATGCAGCCTTGCATTCCCCCTCGTGTTCCTGCACCGCTGCAGAAATGCACTGGTGCTGCAGTCCAGGTCTGGCTTCCGTCTAGTGTTCTCTCAGAAAGAACATGGATAAACATGGATAAAACCAGGGCCTCTGTGTGCCAAACAAGCGCGGGGATTGCACTACCTGTAAACGCCTTTGTAACGCAGTGTGTGCTTTGATGGGCAGAATAAAAACCTGCAGGGTTGTGTGGTTTGTAAATGTCACGCCTGCACCTGTGTCTGTGATGCTTTGAGGCCTCGTAACGCCCTACGCTCTGAGCGCAGCGGTCTTCAAACAGGCTCAAAGTGCCTCGCTGCTCTGATCTGTACTGTAATATCAGCGCACTACTTTACATGCTAAAGGTCCGAAGTATACACAGCATCTCAAAATTCTGTTGAGATTTAAAATGCATTTTGTTTAAAAAATGGGAAGGATTGTTTGTTTCGATGCATTGTATCAACAAATCCTTCTCAAAGTGTACAAACATTTTAAAATGGCAGCAAATCTCCTGGACTGAAAAGTGTTAATTTAGATCGGTTACTTATTTGATTACGTGAATGTGTCTATCAGGGCACAGCTCTAACGGATACAGTGGAGCGCAAAAAAATGGAAGAGAACAATTTAAACTGTTAAAAGTTTCCGTAATGCTAAGCGGTATTTTCACCATTTTAAAATTATTATTATTTTTATTATTATAATTATTATTATTATTATTTTTTTTTTTTTCACATCAATCAGTTTTGTCACTAAAGCTTAAACACACTGTTGTGTTGCATGTCCCACCAGTATGCACCGGTCGTGTTTTACGTCACACTCCTGCTCTGATCTTAGATCAGCATAATCTTCTGGTGAAGTGTGTCCAGTTTGCAGTTGTTTATGTGCTGTAGATTAAAATGATTTCCCTCGGAGGTGAAAAGCTTGTATTGATCGTCTGTGTCCGTCTAGCCTTGCAGCGGGGTCGTAATCAATAACCACTGACAGATGTGCTGGTCTGTGCTGGTTTGGTGCGGTAAGGATATTGTGCAAAATATGTTTAGAGTCATCTAAGGTCATACAGGGAACCCCCAATGAGAGTGAAAATTGGGGCGCTCACAGGTCCGCCTGTGAAGCTGCACCCCTGTCATCCTCGGACCCGTGTCTGTGAGCCCGACTACCGTGTGATAAGAAGCGTGGGCTGAGGTCACATGATCCGGCGAAGAGCGCGTGTTTGTCTGTGCTCTCCTGAATAGATAGCAGAGGTGCCGACAGCGAGTGATTAAAACATAAAGGTCGTTCCAAACTGGGGGGGATTATGGAACGCGTACAAAAATAAAAGTTTTTGTTTTCTGGCCAGAGACATAATGAGGACTTTTACAGTTTTGTGGCCTCCCGCTGGGTGTGTGAGTGTGTGAGTGTGTGAGTGTGAGTGTGTGTGTGAGTGTGTGAGTGTGTGAGTGTGAGTGTGTGTGTGAGTGTGTGAGTGTGTGAGTGAGTGAGTGTGTGAGTGAGTGTGTGAGTGAGTGTGAGAGTGAGTGTGTGTGTGAGTGTGTGAGTGAGTGTGAGAGTGTGTGTGAGAGTGAGTGTGTGTGTGAGTGTGTGAGTGTGTGTGTGTGTGTGTGTGAGTGAGTGTGAGTGTGTGAGTGAGTGAGTGAGTGAGTGAGTGAGTGAGTGTGTGAGTGTGTGAGTGTGTAGGTGTGTGAGTGTGTGAGTGTGTAAGTGTCTGTAAGTGTGTGTGAGTGTGTAAGTGTGTAAGTGTGTGTGAGTGTGTGAGTGTGTGTGAGTGTGTGAGTGTGTGTGTAAGTGTGTGTGTGAGTGTGTGTGTGAGTGTGTGTGTGTGTGTGTGTGTGAGTGTGTGAGTGTGTGAGTGTGTGAGTGAGTGAGTGAGTGAGTGAGTGAGTACTCACTGCAGTACGCGTGCATCACGCTTTTCTGTTTGTACCCTTTTCATGTTTGTTTTTGCGTGCATCGTCTGCATTTTGCTGTGGAGTGCCTCACCCCCCCAACCTCATTCAGCCCAGCTAGACCCATCTCTCCATGTCTCTCCATGTCTCCATGTCCTACATGACCTGCGAGCTTTTCCACACGTTATTCACTCTGTGTTTGAGAGAAATACTATAAATATTTGACTAGTTTCAGTTTTCAGAAACTGAAAAATCTATTGCAGAGTTCGGCAAAATGTTGATTCCTTTACAAACCTCATATCAAAGCCCCCTCTTTGTCATGTGATTCTGTCTCTCCCGCCCCCCATATCTTTTGCGTGCGTGTGTGTGACACAGACAACTTCACGGATACGGCGGTTAGCGTGAGCGCGCGCGTTAACGGCGAGCACAAGGAAAAGGACTTGGAGCCGTGGGACGGGGGCGAGCAGCATGCCTCTGACAGCCTGGAGTCTCTCGACACGGACGTGGTGGGTACCGTACCGCCGCAATGCAACCTGGGTAATCCTACACGCCATGGAGCGCAGAAGGAAGTTGCTGAATTTATTGATAAATGTAGTGGACTTTAGCTGTCCGTTTATTCATAATAACACCTTCTAGTCATCCGTTATGTCCTGTTGTGTTTCCTCTCTGAATTATATTACTGCGTAGTCGTAATTCTGAAAAGGAGTTTTTCTAACCTGGGGAGTCGTGCAACAGGCCCTCACTCCTCACTATGGACATCTCAGCACACTGATGGGCTCCTGTTTCTGGCCTGCTGTTCTTAGGGTGGGGTGACCTGGGTAATGAAGTCTTTCTGCTTTACAGTAAACTCTACCAGGTTGCCTGTATGGTGATCGGAGTCCACTCGTGAACTGAATGATTGTAAAGATTTCCGCTTTCTGCTTTGGCTCTTAGTCGAATGGCTGGGATCCCAACGACATGTTCAAGTTCAACGAGGAGAACTACGGGGTGAAATCGACCTACGACAGCAGCCTAGCCTCGTACACGTGAGTATCAAGTACTCAAGTGACTACGTCACGCTGGTTTCGGAAGTAAATTTCCCATTCATTTAGAGCACAGACTTTAACTAAAGCTTACTTTTAAACCATTTCTACTGATATCTTACCGGCAATTTCTCGAATTGTTCAATATAACGCCCGTCGCCCGGTTGGACCAGCTTCGAGTATATATGTATTTTTTAAATAAATATTTCAGTTTTTTTTTCTCCCAATTTAGTAGCCAATTGAACCGCTATTTCTAATTAAATTCCCCCCGTGTAGCAACCGCTAGAGAACCACCGCTATACAACTCTTGTCAGCCGGTAGTAGGAAGGAGGGTGCCACGTCCTCTACAGGGCGCGACTCCTCAAGCTCCTGATCGTGATTCCAACTCACCTAGGGCCGTTCTGTGCGCAGCGATTCTCTCCGAGCCCCTCCCCCCACCCGGGAGCAGCCGCCAATTGCCGCTCCCACAGGGCACCGGCTATGCTCGGATCTGGCAGGACTGGGGCGCGAACCACGATCCTCGGAGTACAACTGCACCGACTGAAAGTCAGCACTCTTACCATTGTACCACCGCGGCCAGCTTCGAGTATATTTTACGTTACAGTATTTTCTTGCGATTATATTATTGCTGGAACTGTTTAAAAACTTGATGTTCCATAATTCTAACGTTAGCTAGCTAGGACTAAAAGCTGGAATTGCTTTATGTGGTTAACCGTAGCACAGTTTCTGACCTTGTCGGGCGGGCTTCTCTACTTAGCAAGCTAACGGTAGCTGGTCTTCAGTTTCCCATCTGCCACAGAGCAGACAGACGAGATGATGATATCTTATTGGTCGAGAACCACCCGTGCGTTGCAGTACTGGATATGTAGTCCGTTAAAGTGGACTTCAAGTCAAACTACATTCATTAATGCATTACTTTAAAAAAAAAAATTTGGAACATGCGATATATGGAATATATTCTTGTACCACACAGGCCAATCCAGGAACATTTCGGCTCATTCTATAAATCAGATTTCAAGAAATAGTCGATAGTCTCCGATGCCCATTCTATCTTCCATAGGGAATTTACTTCCGAAACCAGACTCCGCCCATGACTGACCTACTCACTTGAGTACTCTATAGTCTCTCTCTGAACTTGTAGCGTGTGATCTAGTCACTGGCTCTCCTGTAGTACTGTGTGGGACCTGTAGGGTGTAACATAGTCACTGGCTCTCCTGTAGTACTGTGTGTGGCCTGTAGGGTGTGATAGTCACTGGCTCTCCTGTAGTACTGTGTGTGACCTGTAGGGTGTGATATAGTCACTGGCTCTCCTGTAGTACTGTGTGTGACCTGTAGGGTGTGATATAGTCACTGGCTCTCCTGTAGTACTGTGTGTGACCTGTAGGGTGTGATAGTCACTGGTTTTCCTGTAGTTTATTTTTTGTACACATACAAACCATTTACATGGCTGGATGTTTGCTAAAGCAATTCAAGTTGTTACCTTTGCTGAAACGTGTTTGTGTGTGTTCGTGTGTTCGTGTGTTCGTGTGTGTGTGTGTGTGTTTGTTTGTGTGTGTGTGTGTGTGCGTGCGTGTGTGTTCGTGTGTGTGTTTGTGTGTGTGTGTTTGTGTGCGTATTCCAGGGTTCCTCTGGAGCGGGATAACTCTGAGGAGTTTCTGAAGCGGGAGGCGCGGGCAGCCCAGCTGGCCGATGAGATCGAGTCCAGCGCTACCTACAAGGCGCGCGTGGCGCTGGAGAACGACGAGCGCTCTGAGGAGGAGAAGTACACTGCCGTGGTGCGTGGCGAGCGTGAGCCTCCCGCCATGAACAGCAGGTGAGCCCCAGAGCGTCTTCCCCGGTCCATACCCAAACCTCCTCTGGTATAAGTTACATAATCAAAAAGCCCTGCTCACTCAAATGCAAAATAAACATGTTAAAGTATTCTCTCTTTCTACCTTGTATTCTACTAGCAATATATGCTACTAAATATGAAATTAATATACAATCCTACCATTGGTTTTACACATTGAGATGTTCTTTTCAAAATTCAGTGGTCATTTATTGTCTGGTACAATCGGTTTGAGAAATACACAGCACTTTATACCGCATCTAAAACGTAGAATTGTAATACCGCCCAAGCCCTGCAAGCCTGTCTCGTTCATTACAGTTCGTTCTGGTTTAATTGTCGGCTCTTTTATCCAGTAGACTACATTATAACCTTAGCAACGGAATAATCCCGTTGGTCTCGCTGGCTAAATATGTACGTTCATTTTTCCACTCCAGCACTGTCTTTCCAATATGATTGATAGGCCTATTGTTATTTTCGCATTTTGAGTGCATTTCACGTACTGTAGTGCAATCGTTCATTTCATTTTTGATGTAGGCTCCCGATTTCCATTGAAGATAGAACATTTGGCAGCATTTTGCAGATGGTGGAATACTATTTTATTGTATGTTATTGTACATAATATAGGATATGGCGTATATACTTGTTACTTATGGCATGGCAAATGCTCATTCCAATTTTCTGTGCGCTGATATGTGGTAGATTAAGGTAAAGATTTTCTTTGGAGTCAAAATGAATAGGAATATTAAAAATACAGAAAAATGCAATCCCGGGACAAAAGTATACATACTGTAGAGTACAGGGAAAAGTGATGTTCTATTGAGGTACACGAGTGAATGATAAGGCTACATATTTAGGTGTATGTAACATTGTGATATCAATATCTTTATCATAATCCATCAGAAGAAGCAAATGTATATTTTTTATAATGGACAAAACAAATTGTATTCATTTTATGACATGTTTTGCTTAGGGGTTTTGGGCCCATAGATATCTCCCCCCCTATACTGATGAAAATATAGTCATTCCCACTTGAAAATTATGATTTTTATGACCCAAAACTGTTGATTTGTAGTTAAATATATAATTTTTAAAATTTATTTAGAGCAGTGCACAAATTTAGCCATTTGGATAGATTGGATAGAACAGGCTACACTGCCTATATTTTGCATCATAGATCTTTAGTAGTTCTGTATATCATCCTCAGATTTTGCACACTTGTTGACATGGAGTTTATGATCCAGGAATGTATATATTTACCTATTTCACTTATGTAGCTCTCAGTATTTTGTTGCAAACTAAAGAAAAACAATTTGTTTTAGCATTTTTCCAAAGTTTCTTTGCATTTGTGGAACTTTATTTTGACTTAAATTATGAAAATAAACAAATCTAAGTACACCATACTGTAAATGGTACACCTGTCTTGTTTCATTTAAGCCATTTACCAAGTTTGTGATGCTTACACCTAGAGTTATAAAGCCTTAAACAGAGCACCCCCTAAATGGATGAGAATTGATCAAATTTGCCGTCCGCCCCATGGGGTTAAATAACCTCCTCTAGTACGAGTTAAATAACCTTCTCTGGTACGAGTTAAATAACCTCCTATAGTATGAGTTTAATAGCCTCCGCTGGTACGAGTTAAATAACCTCCTCTGGTATGAAGTAAAATACAAAACTGATCCTAGATCAGACCCATATTTATTTATGTATTTGACAGACAGTGGGCAGCCTCTTAGCTGTCCCAGAATTAGCTATGTAGCAACACCTTTTGTCCTTGGGCAGGTAACGGTAAAAGATGGAGTACGTGTGGCTGTAATAGTCGTACGATAGGCAATAGCCATAAAGTCTTTATACGTCAATGTTGAAAGACATACGCGTGTCACCATTATTAGTAAAGTATGCACGTGGTGTGGCAGTTTTAGAAGCTGTGTTGTGTGTACCAGGCGTACACCCAGCTCAGTGTGTGAGTAATGTTGGTCTAAAGCGGTAGATTTATATACATGCATGGATCGTTCTTCTCTGAGCTGAGTTGGTAAAATGGTCCCCTTTCTTCTTCCAGCAGAGAAAACAAGTACATTCCTCCCAGCCAGAGGAACAGGGAGGGGGTGCCCTGGGGCGCGGGCAGACAGAACTCTCCCAGGCTGGCACAGAGCAGCTCCGGCCCCCCCACTCCCTCCGGCCCCCCCACTCCCCGCCCGGCGCCCCACGACTACAGCCCCAGCTCTGGAGCGGAGCAGCGCGTCGTCAACGGAGGTGAGCGCTGGATCCGCAGGCTCGGGCAGGGGCTGCTGCAGCTGTGCGAACATTCAGCGTTCTGAGCAGCTGCAGCAACACCAATTACAATAATAATAACAGTAATCAATTATATTAATGTAGTGCTTTTCATCTCATTTTTCCAGTCTCCGTAACGTTCGTTTTGGCACCAGAACACTTGCCAGCATAGAACACAAATACATTTTTACTCAGTTACCATATTTACTCAGTTACTATATTTACTCAGTTACTATATTTAATTTAGTGTACCTGCCAGCCGAGTGGCCCAGGAGCCAGTGAGCTGTGATAGTGTGTAATTCAGGGCAGAATTGGGGGTGTGAGCTGCTCACCGCACAGCGAGTGTAGTCATAGTGCGTTTGTGGATATAATAGTGAATATGAAGTATTGTTTGGGGATAGGTAGCTCTGTTATCGACCCCGTTCTGTTTGGGGATAGGTAGCTCTGTTATCGACCCCGTTCTGTTTGGGGATAGGTAGCTCTGTTATTGACCCCGTTCTGTTGGGGGATAGGTAGCTCTGTTATTGACCCCGTTCTGTTGGGGGATAGATAGCTCTGTTATTGACCCCGTTCTGTTGGGGGATAGATAGCTCTGTTATTGACCCCGTTCTGTTGGGGGATGGGTAGCTCTGTTATTGACCCCGTTCTGTTGGGGGATAGGTAGCTCTGTTATCGACCCTGTTCTGTTGGGGGATGGGTAGCTCTGTTATTGACCCCGTTCTGTTGGGGGATAGGTAGCTCTGTTATTGACCCCGTTCTGTTGGGGGATAGATAGCTCTGTTATTGACCCTGTTCTGTTGGGGGATGGGTAGCTCTGTTATTGACCCCGTTCTGTTGGGGGATAGATAGCTCTGTTATTGACCCCGTTCTGTTGGGGGATAGATAGCTCTGTTATTGACCCCGTTCTGTTGGGGGATGGGTAGCTCTGTTATTGACCCCGTTCTGTTGGGGGATAGGTAGCTCTGTTATCGACCCTGTTCTGTTGGGGGATGGGTAGCTCTGTTATTGACCCCGTTCTGTTGGGGGATAGGTAGCTCTGTTATTGAACCCGTTCTGTTGGGGGATAGATAGCTCTGTTATCGACCCCGTTCTGTTTGTGGATAGGTAGCTCTGTTATCGACCCCGTTCTGTTTGTGGATAGGTAGCTCTGTTATCGACCCTGTTCTGTTTGGTGATAGGTAGCTCTGTTATCGACCCTGTTCTGTTTGGGGATAGATAGCTCTGTTATCGACCCTGTTCTGTTGGGGATAGATAGCTCTGTTATCGACCCTGTTCTGTTGGGGGATAGGTAGCTCTGTTATCGACCCTGTTCTGTTTGGGGATAGGTAGCTCTGTTATCGACCCTGTTCTGTTTTGGGATAGATAGCTCTGTTATCGACCCTGTTCTGTTTGGGGATAGATAGCTCTGTTATCGACCCCGTTCTGTTGGGGATAGATAGCTCTGTTATCGACCCTGTTCTGTTGGGGGATAGGTAGCTCTGTTATCGACCCGTTCTGTTTGGGGATAGGTAGCTCTGTTATCGACCCCGTTCTGTTTTGGGATAGATAGCTCTGTTATCGACCCTGTTCTGTTTGGGGATAGATAGCTCTGTTATCGACCCCGTTCTGTTGGGGATAGATAGCTCTGTTATCGACCCTGTTCTGTTGGGGGATAGGTAGCTCTGTTATCGACCCCGTTCTGTTTGGGGATAGGTAGCTCTGTTATCGACCCCGTTCTGTTGGGGGATAGGTAGCTCTGTTATCGACCCCGTTCTGTTTGGGGATAGGTAGCTCTGTTATCGACCCTGTTCTGTTTGGGGATAGGTAGCTCTGTTATCGACCCCGTTCTGTTGGGGGATAGGTAGCTCTGTTATCGACCCCGTTCTGTTGGGGGATAGGTAGCTCTGTTATCGACCCCGTTCTGTTTGGGGATAGGTAGCTCTGTTATCGACCCCGTTCTGTTTGGGGATAGGTAGCTCTGTTATCGACCCTGTTCTGTTTGGGGATAGGTAGCTCTGTTATCGACCCTGTTCTGTTTGGGGATAGATAGCTCTGTTATCGACCCCGTTCTGTTTTGGGATAGATAGCTCTGTTATCGACCCTGTTCTGTTTGGGGATAGATAGCTCTGTTATCGACCCCGTTCTGTTGGGGATAGATAGCTCTGTTATCGACCCTGTTCTGTTGGGGGATAGGTAGCTCTGTTATCGACCCCGTTCTGTTTGGGGATAGGTAGCTCTGTTATCGACCCCGTTCTGTTGGGGGATAGGTAGCTCTGTTATCGACCCCGTTCTGTTTTGGGATAGGTAGCTCTGTTATCGACCCTGTTCTGTTTGGGGATAGGTAGCTCTGTTATCGACCCCGTTCTGTTGGGGGATAGGTAGCTCTGTTATCAACCCCGTTCTGTTGGGGGATAGGTAGCTCTGTTATCGACCCCGTTCTGTTTGGGGATAGGTAGCTCTGTTATCGACCCCGTTCTGTTTGGGGATAGGTAGCTCTGTTATCGACCCTGTTCTGTTTGGGGATAGGTAGCTCTGTTATCGACCCTGTTCTGTTTGGGGATAGATAGCTCTGTTATCGACCCCGTTCTGTTGGGTGATAGGTAGCTCTGTTATCGACCCCGTTCTGTTGGGGGATAGGTAGCTCTGTTATCGACCCCGTTCTGTTTGGGGATAGGTAGCTCTGTTATCGACCCCGTTCTGTTTGGGGATAGGTAGCTCTGTTATCGACCCCGTTCTGTTCGGGGATAGGTAGCTCTGTTATCGACCCCGTTCTGTTTGGGGATAGGTAGCTCTGTTATCGACCCCGTTCTGTTTGGGGATAGGTAGCTCTGTTATCGACCCCGTTCTGTTTGGGGATAGGTAGCTCTGTTATCGACCCCGTTCTGTTGGGGGATAGGTAGCTCTGTTATCGACCCCGTTCTGTTTGGGGATAGGTAGCTCTGTTATCGACCCCGTTCTGTTGGGGGATAGGTAGCTCTGTTATCGACCCGTTCTGTTTGGGGATAGGTAGCTCTGTTATCGACCCCGTTCTGTTGGGGGATAGGTAGCTCTGTTATCGACCACGTTCTGTTTGGGGATAGCTAGCTCTGTTATTGACCCTGTTCTGTTTGGGGATAGGTAGCTCTGTTATCGACCCTGTTCTGTTGGGGGATGGGTAGCTCTGTTATTGACCCTGTTCTGTTTGGGGATAGGTAGCTCTGTTATCGACCCCGTTCTGTTGGGGGATAGGTAGCTCTGTTATCGACCCCGTTCTGTTTGGGGATAGGTAGCTCTGTTATTGACCCTGTTCTGTTTGGGATAGGTAGCTCTGTTATCGACCCTGTTCTGTTGGGGGATAGGTAGCTCTGTTATCGACCCCGTTCTGTTTGGGGATAGGTAGCTCTGTTATCGACCCCGTTCTGTTGGGGGATAGGTAGCTCTGTTATCGACCCCGTTCTGTTTGGGGATAGGTAGCTCTGTTATCGACCCCGTTCTGTTGGGGGATAGGTAGCTCTGTTATCGACCCCGTTCTGTTTGGGGATAGGTAGCTCTGTTATCGACCCCGTTCTGTTGGGGGATAGGTAGCTCTGTTATCGACCCCGTTCTGTTTGGGGATAGGTAGCTCTGTTATCGACCCTGTTCTGTTGGGGGATAGGTAGCTCTGTTATCGACCCCGTTCTGTTTGGGGATAGGTAGCTCTGTTATCGACCCCGTTCTGTTGGGGGATAGGTAGCTCTGTTATCGACCCCGTTCTGTTGCGGGATAGGTAGCTCTGTTATCGACCCTGTTCTGTCCCGTTCTGTTTGGGGAATAGGTAGCTCTGTTATTGACCCCGTTCTGCTGGGGGATGGGTAGCTCTGTTATCGACCCCGTTCTGCTGGGGGATAGGTAGCTCTGTTATCGACCCCGTTCTGTTGGGGGGATAGGTAGCTCTGTTATCGACCCCGTTCTGTTGGGGGATAGGTAGCTCTGTTATTGACCCCGTTCTGCTGGGGGATAGATAGCTCTGTTATTGACCCCGTTCTGTTGGGGGATAGATAGCTCTGTTATTGACCCTGTTCTGTTGGGGGATGGGTAGCTCTGTTATCGACCCCGTTCTGTTGGGGGATATGTAACTCTGTTATCGACCCCGTTCTGTTGAAAGTGACAGCTATCCCAGTCATCATAGCAAGGCAAACGCGTTCAGTAACTTTCATTTCAAGTTATGGAAGATTCTATATTTTCACCTGCAGTAACCGTAACCCTTCTTACAGGTATGATAACCAAAGATGGCACCTTTTCACAGGATCCACCAGGAAACGTCTGTTGATAATGGAAGCAGCATGATTGCTTGTAGTTTCATTTTCTTTTTCTAGGTCAAGAAGCCAATATTCTTAACTTCAGTGGTATTGTCCGGCCCCGCCCAGCCAATCAGATTTGACCCTTCGCTAAACCCCTCCTCCAAGCAGCGATAGTCCAATCATAGCCTGGCAACCGTTACTAGGCAGTGGACCTCCGTCAAGCTTTCCGAGTTTCCTAGTTCAAGGTCAAACGATGAGATTGGGGAACCTGCAAAACTGACACTTCTTATCCAAAGAGTTTGGAGTAAGATGTAATTTTTTTCCAAAAATCAAACAAGGAAAAATGTAGGCTGTGGATAAAACTATGTGGGCGAATTGAACCCCTCGGAGATGACAAAGCACATCTAGCGTTGTTTCCTCCAAGGTAAAAAGCTAACGTTAGTTAACATCAATGTTACCCTTATTTTGGTGTTAATAGCTAACGTTACCATAACTGAAAAATGAAACGAGCTGCACTATGGTAGCCAATTGGCTTAAAATATATTTAAAATCAAAATCTATTTCAACTGTTTTCAATGGTCTAACAATGCAACGTTAATCACATCCTTTAGCTTTGGCTATCCGTAACGGACGGCCGCTGTTATAGCTACTGTTTACGTTAGCTCTATCTAAAAAGGGACACAATAAATTCAACTTTACAAGAAGGAAAGAAAATAACTGTTTTCTCACAAATATGTTATTAGCCTAGTCCAGAATAAAATGCCCCCGAATAAAATGCTTATTTTCTCGAAAGCTTCTTTTAAGCCTTGAACGTTTGTACTTTTCATACTCCCTAACTCCAGTCTTAAAAAAGTTCCAGCGGCCAGGGCTGTTTCAGGATATACAGAGAGCTGGTGGGAGCCTCTGATTGGTGCTTTAAACATTATTTTATTCTTCCCTCCGTCTCTCCGTCAAGCTTCTGTGCTTACACTTCATCACACACTGCCACGCACACACACACACACACACACACACACACACACACACACACTCTGCCACAGACGCACACACTGCCACACACGCGCAAACGGTGCTACGGGTCCTACCTCACACTGATAGGCGAATGCATACACTCCCAGGGATTTACTGAGAGGAACAAACTCCTGCCGCTCACACCACACCACAGAACTGTAGAAGAACCCAGGCTGTAGAACTGGTCATGAGCAAGCTTTATCCTGGGTTTTGACTGCTGCCATCTTCTGTGTGTGTGAAACAGGGTTTTCCAGCTTGTGTGTATCTCCCAGAAATGTGTTTCGGTTGCGGGTGAAGTGTGTGTGACATTAGCCTGAGCGTGACTGTTCCCCTGGGTTACTAGCACGTGTTGGAACATTTTTAGTAATGTTTAGTGCACTCAAGCTCCTATGACAAACCCTTATAATCTCCCACCCCCCTCTCATGGGCCAGAATACACATGACATTTTTTTTATGAGACTCTACTTATTATTTTTTCTTCTGTATTTTAGTGCATTTTCTGTTCCCATCCCTCCTCCCCCTTTCTCTTTTTTTCTCTCCCCATTGGTTCCCCCCCCCCCCCATTCCCCGCCCCCCTCTCCTCTTCTCCATTTTCATTGGTTCTTTTTTAAAATAATATTTATTTTTTTATAGTTTCCTTCATTCTCATTTGTCCTTGTCAGGTGCCCCCTGGCCGTCGCCCTGCCCGTCTCCTTCCTCTCGCCCGCCTTCTCGCTACCAGTCAGGCCCCTCCTCCCTCCCACCTCGGGCGTCCACCCCCACCCGACCGCCCTCTCGCCCCCCCTCCAGGCCCACCCGGCCCCCATCCCACCCCTCTCCTCATGGCTGTCCGGCTGTCTCTCCTCTGCCTAAACGCATGTCCACAGAAGGTACCTCACACCAATCGCCAGTGTGTGCTGTTGTTCTGAGTGGGCTGTGTTTTCTCTCTGTCCATTTCTATTTATTTATTTATTACCTCCCATCAGAGTTGGGGGACTTTTACCCAATTTTTCCCCTAATACAGTTAATTCAGGAGATACAGTGCCCTCCACTATTATTGGCACCCCTGGTAAAGATGAGTAAAAAGGGTTATAAAATATTCACTGAATTAGCTTAATCTCACACTGAAAAAATGAAAAGAATCCAACCTTTAATTGAACTGAATTTATTATGAGAAAAAAAAATCCCTCATCAAGAAATTATTATTTTTAACAAAACCACGTGTGCCACTATTATTGGCACCCCTGCATTTATATATAGAATAAAGTAATAATTTTTTTATATTTGGTCGCATATCCTTTGCATGTGACTTCCTGATGTCTGTGACCCAACAACATAAAAAAAACTCTTGATATCTTATGTTGTGGTACTCTTACAAGCGATACTATAACGTCTCTGCATTTTAATGGATCTCTATGGGGATTGGGGGGTGGGACTAGATTTAGCTGTAAATTACAGTGGAACAATATGGAACACATTGTTGTCTAAATGGCTATAAGTCATTGAGGGTTTGACATATCAAAGCCTTAAACCATCACTCTGCTGCCAGAAATACAGTAGATATGGATGGATAACTTGAAGGGTTTCTTCTCCTGACTTATTTTTCCATAGAGTTCAATAGGAAAATTTGTCAGGAGAAACAACCCTTAAAGTGATCCATCCATATCTACTGCATATCTGGCAGCAGAGTGATTGTTTAAGGCTCGTTTGGTACCTCAGACCCTTCATGACTTACAGCCATTTTATCAACCATGTATTCAAATCAAATCAAATCAATATTGATTTATATAGCGCATTTCACAACTAGTTGTCACAATACGCTTCACAGAAAAAACCCAGCCTAAACCCCCACAAGAGCATGCCAGAGGCAACAGTGGCAAGGAAAAACTCCCTGGTGTAACGAGGAAGAAACCTTGGGAGGAACCAGACTCAAGGGGGGGAACCCATTCTCCTCTGGTCGGCTCAGGGTCGAGATCTTAATCACCAGCATGGTCAAAACTGACTGCCAATATCCATGATAGTAGAAATTGCAGCAGCTAGATGACAGTCCAGATGTGGCGGCAATGATGGTGGGGAACCGGGTGCCGATGGCGGCAGTATCAGCTGGCAGTGGTGGTGGGGAGGGAGGGGCAAGCGGCGACGGACAGGAAGCTGGACAGCAACTCTCGAAATGCGGGGCATGAGCCCCGCCAGCGGAATGTAGAAAAAGAAAGAGAGAGAACAGTTAGGGAAAGTGTAATAGAGCAGGCAGCAGGAACACCAACTGGGGGTGGGGGGGGAGTTGGACAAGTACCCCTGCCAGGAGTCATTTATGGCTGCATAGCTATGAAGACAGAGTTTGAGAACCCATCCAGTCACGAGAGAGTAAACAATCCTATCCACCTATCAAGAGTCAGCCCATTCCATACTGTTCCAGCATAATTTACAGCTAAATCTAATCCCACCCCCAAATTCCCATAAAGATCCATTCAAATGCAGAGACGTTATCGTATCGCTTGTAAGAGTACCAGAAAATAAGAGATCAAGAGTGTTCATGTTGTTGGGTCACAGACATCAGGAAGTCATGGCATGCAAAGGATATGCAACCAAATATTAAAAATGATTACTTTATTCTACAGGTGCAGCTCAAAAAATTAGAATATCGTGGAAAAAGTTCAATATTTTTTGTCACTCATTTCAGAAAGTGAAACTCATATATTATATAGATTCATTACACATGAGTGAAATATTTCAAGCCTTTATTTCTTGTAATTTTGATTATTATGGCTTACAGCTAATGAAAACCCAAATTCAGTGTCTCAGAAAAATTTTATATTGTGAAAAAGTTCAATATTGGAAACTCATGGTGTCACACTCTAATCAGCTAATTAACTCAAAACACCTGCAAAGGTTTCCTGAGCCTTTAAATGGTCTCTCAGTCTGGTTCAGTAGGCTACACAATCATGGGGAAGACTGCTGACTTGACAGATGTCCAGAAGACAGTCATCGACAAGGAGGGTAAGCCACAAAAGGTCATTGCTAAAGAAGCTGGTTGTTCACAGAGTGCTGTATCAAAGCATATTCATAGAAAGTTGAGTGGAAGGAAAAAGTGTGGTAGGAAAATGTGCACAAGCAACAGGGTTAACCGCAGCCTTGAGAGGTTTGTCAAGCAAAATCCATTCAGGAATTTGGGGGAGCTTCACAAGGAGTGGACTGAGGCTGGAGTCAGTGCATCAAGAGCCACCACGTACAGACGAATCCAGGACATTGGCTACAAATGTCGCATTCCTCGTGTCAAGCCACTCCTGAACCAGAGACAACGTCCGAAGCGTCTTACCTGGGCTAAGGAGAAAAAGAACTGGACTGTTGCTCAGTGGTCCAAAGTCCTCTTTTCAGATGAAAGTAAAGTTTGCATTTCATTTGGAAATCAAGGTCCCAGTGTCTGGAGGAAGAGTGGAGAGGCACAGAATCCACGTTACTCCAGTGTGAGTTCAACAGTCAGTGTGAGGTGTGGGGTGGGGGGTGCTGGCTGGTGTTGGTCCACTGTTTTCTGAAGTCCCACAGTCCACACGCAGCCATCTACCAGAATTTTTAGAGCACCTCATGCCTTCTTCTGCTGACGGGGCTTTATGAGATGCTGATTTTTTTTTCCAGCAGGGACTGCACACCCTGCCACACTGCCAAAAACCCAAAAAGCTGTTCAATGACCATGGTATTACTGTGCTTGATTGGCCAGCAAAGCTCGCCCCCTGACCCCCCCCAGAGAGAGAAGGGGGGGGGGTCAAGAGGAGGAAAGATGAGACACCAGACCAAACAAGCAGACGACCTGAAGGCGCTATCAAAGCAACCTGGGCTTCCATTACACCTCAGCAGTGCCACAGGCTGAACGCCTCCATGCCACGCCGCATTGATGCAGTAATTCATGCAAAAGGAGCCCCAACCAAGTATTGCGTGCATAGAAATGAACATACTTTTCAGAAGGCTGACATTTCTGTTTAAAATATCCTTTTTTATTGATCTTATGTAATATTCTAATTTTCTGAGACACTGAATTTGGCTTTTCATTAGCTGTAAGCCATAATCATCAAAATTAAGAAATAAAGGCTTGAAATATTTCACTATGTGTAATGAATCTATATAATATATGAGTTTCACTTTCTGACATGAGTGACAAAAAATATAGAACTTTTTCATGATATTCAAATTTTTTGAGCTGCACCTGTATATATAAATGCAGGGGTGCCAATAATAGTGGCACACATGGTTTTGTTAAAAATAATTATATCTTGATGAGAATTTCTTTTCTCATGATAAATTTACTTCAATTAAAGGTTGGATTTTTCTCATTTGTTCAGTGTGACATTAAGCTAATTCACCCTTTTTACTCATCTTTACCAGGGGTGCCAATAATAGTGGAGGGCACTGTAACATACATTCCAATAAATTTCACTTACTAGTAAAATTACTTGTAGAACCATTGTAATCTTAATTATGTGAATTTTTTTTTCCGATTTGCAAGTTGAATTTCAGGTCGATTTGAATTTAATCCAAGTTGAATTTGGGGGGTATTGATTGAAACCCCATTTCTGCCTCACCTCTCTTTCTCTCTCTCCCTCCCTCCCTCTAGCTGACTCTCGCTCTCTCTCTCTCTACCTCCCACTCCCTCTCTTGCTCTCTCTCTCACTTGTGTGGGTTCACACTGGAATGGGTAGCAGTTGTGTGGGTTCACACTGGAGTGGGTGGCACTTGTGTGGGTTCACACTGGAGTGGGTGGCACTTGTGTGGGTTCACACTGGAGTGGGTGGCACTTGTGTGGGTTCACACTGGAGTGGGTAGCACTTGTGTGGGTTCACACTGGAGTGGGTGGCACTTGTGTGGGTTCACACTGGAGTGGGTGGCACTGGAGTGGGTAGCACTAACTTTCTCGCTGGCAAAGGTGTGGACGTGTAAGGGCCCAAGCCGTATAACTGAATAACTGCCCCCTGTGGGGTGAATGTTTGTTTCCCAGGAAAGATGTTTCTAGGCTGATTTTGCTTTTGCGCTGTGGGGTTTAAAAAAAATAAAAACATTTTTAAAAAGCAATATAGCTTGCTTTCGGTTTGAAAGGACTTTCTCGTACTCGACTCATGTTAAAATTCAGCTGTTACCACCATAGATGAGATCATTCAGTGTTATTACATTACATCAGATCATTCAGTGTTATTACATTCAGATCATTCAGTGTTATTACATTACATCAGATCATTCAGTGTTATTACATTCAGATCATTCAGTGTTATTACATTATATCAGATCATTCAGTGTTATTACATTCAGATCATTCAGTGTTCCTACTTTACATCAGATCATTCAGTGTTATTACATTACATCAGATCATTCAGTTATTACATCAGATCATTCAGTTATTACATCAGATCATTCAGTGTTCTTACATTACATCAGATCATTCAGTGTTCATACTTTACATCAGATCATTCAGTGTTCTTACATTACATCAGATCATTCAGTTATTACATCAGATCATTCAGTGTTATTACATTACATCAGATCATTCAGTTATTACATCAGATCATTCAGTGTTATTACATTACATCAGATCATTCAGTGTTCATACTTTACATCAGATCATTCAGTGTTCTTACATTACATCAGATCATTCAGTGTTCTTACATTACATCAGATCATTCAGTGTTCCTACTTTACATCAGATCATTCAGTGTTATTACATTACATCAGATCATTCAGTTATTACATTCAGATCATTCAGTGTTATTACATTACATCAGATCATTCAGTTATTACATTCAGATCATTCAGTGTTATTACATTCAGATCATTCAGTGTTCTTTACATCAGATCATTCAGTGTTATTACATTACATCAGATCATTCAGTTATTACATCAGATCATTCAGTGTTATTACATTACATCAGATCATTCAGTGTTATTACATTATATCAGATCATTCAGTGTTATTACATTCAGATCATTCAGTGTTCCTACTTTACATCAGATCATTCAGTGTTATTACATTACATCAGATCATTCAGTGTTATTACATTCAGATCATTCAGTGTTATTACATTCAGATCATTCAGTGTTATTACATTACATTCAGATCATTCAGTGTTATTACATTACATTCAGATCATTCAGTGTTATTACATTACATCAGATCATTCAGTGTTATTACATTCAGATCATTCACTGTTATTACATCAGATCATTCAGTGTTATTACATTACATCAGATCATTCAGTTATTACATCAGATCATTCAGTGTTATTACATTACATCAGATCATTCAGTGTTATTACATTACATCAGATCATTCAGTGTTATTACATTCAGATCATTCAGTGTTATTACATTCAGATCATTCAGTGTTATTACATTCAGATCATTCAGTGTTATTACATTCAGATCATTCAGTGTTCCTACTTTACATCAGATCATTCAGTGTTATTACATTACAACAGATCATTCAGTGTTATTACATTACATCAGATCATTCAGTGTTATTACATTCAGATCATTCAGTGTTCTTTACATCAGATCATTCAGTGTTATTACATTACAACAGATCATTGTGTTATTACATTACAAGATATCATTCAGTGTTATTACATTACATCAGATCATTCAGTGTTCCCACTTTACATCAGATCATTCAGTGTTACATCAGACAGCCCTAACAGCTGTGTAATTGCAGAGTAACTACTGCTTATGTACGTTTTATTACATGTTATGCTTCAGAGGGTACAACTTGTTTTTCATGTCATTTTTTCCTGTAGTCACACCTTAAAATGGAGGTATGAACAGCCAGGAAGTGTTCAGTGGGCAGGAAAGTGTTTTTCTTTCATTTCGTTATTGGGGGTGCACAGGTGGCACACCATGGTTCAAAAGAAAGTTTGGCGACTTCATTGTGTAAAGCTTTTAACAATTTAGCTTTGTTTACTGCATTGCCTGGGCTACATTTGTAATGGAGAACAGGGCTTTATGTGAGAAATGAACGGGATGTTTCCATGGATTCAGAATCAGAAGGGAAAGAGATGAGCCTCTAAGGGCTGTGGACCCATCCCTGCCGAATGAGGATAAGTGTGGTGGGAACGTATCCCTGCTCTGCAGGCTGAGAGCACATGGCTATAGCTACGCGTGTGTGATCACTGTCTGTATGGAGCACATGGCTATAGCTACGCGTGTGTGATCACTGTCTGTATGGAGCACATGGCTATAGCTACGCGTGCGTGTGTGATCACTGTCTGTATGGAGCACATGGCTATAGCTATGCGTGTGTGATCACCGTCTGTATGGAGCACACGGCTATAGCTACGCGTGTGTGATCACTGTGTATGGAGCACATGGCTATAGCTACGCGTGCGTGTGTGATCACTGTCTGTATGGAGCACATGGCTATAGCTACGCGTGTGTGATCACTGTCTGTATGGAGCACATGGCTATAGCTATGCGTGTGTGATCACTGTCTGTATGGAGCACATGGCTATAGCTACGCGTGTGTGATCACTGTCTGTATGGAGCACTAGGCTATAGCTACGCGTGTGTGATCACTGTCTGTATGGAGCACATGGCTATAGCTACGCGTGTGTGATCACTGTCTGTATGGAGCACATGGCTATAGCTACGCGTGTGTGATCACTGTCTGTATGGAGCACATGGCTATAGCTACGCGTGTGTGATCACTGTCTGTATGGAGCACATGGCTATAGCTACGCGTGTGTGATCACTGTCTGTATGGAGCACATGGCTATAGCTACGCGTGTGTGATCACTGTCTGTATGGAGCACATGGCTATAGCTATGCGTGTGTGATCACTGTCTGTATGGAGCACATGGCTATAGCTATGCGTGTGTGATCACTGTGTAGGGAGTACTAGGCTATAGCTATGCGTGTGTGATCACTGTCTGTATGGAGCACATGGCTATAGCTACGCGTGTGTGATCACTGTCTGTATGGAGCACATGGCTATAGCTATGCGTGTGTGATCACTGTCTGTATGGAGCACATGGCTATAGCTATGCGTGTGTGATCACTGTCTGTATGGAGCACTAGGCTATAGCTATGTGTGTGATCACTGTATGGAGCACATGGCTATAGCTACGCGTGTGTGATCACTGTCTGTATGGAGCACATGGCTATAGCTATGCGTGTGTGATCACTGTCTGTATGGAGCACATGGCTATAGCTATGCGTGTGTGATCACTGTCTGTATGGAGCACATGGCTATAGCTATGCGTGTGTGATCACTGTGTAGGGAGCACATGGCTATAGCTATGCGTGTGTGATCACTGTCCGTAGGGAGCACTAGGCTATAGCTACGCGTGTGTGATCACTGTCTGTATGGAGCACATGGCTATAGCTATGCGTGTGTGATCACTGTGTAGGGAGTACTAGGCTATAGCTATGCGTGTGTGATCACTGTCTGTATGGAGCACATGGCTATAGCTATGCGTGTGTGATCACTGTGTAGGGAGCACATGGCTATAGCTATGCGTGTGTGATCACTGTGTAGGGAGCACATGGCTATAGCTATGCGTGTGTGATCACTGTCCGTAGGGAGCACTAGGCTATAGCTACGCGTGTGTGATCACTGTCTGTATGGAGCACATGGCTATAGCTATGCGTGTGTGATCACTGTCCGTAGGGAGCACTAGGCTATAGCTATGCGTGTGTGATCACTGTCTGTATGGAGCACATGGCTATAGCTATGCGTGTGTGATCACTGTCTGTATGGAGCACATGGCTATAGCTATGCGTGTGTGATCACTGTCTGTATGGAGCACACGGCTATAGCTATGCGTGTGTGATCACTGTCTGTATGGAGCACATGGCTATAGCTACGCGTGTGTGATCACTGTCTGTAGGGAGCACATGGCTATAGCTACGCGTGTGTGATCACTGTCTGTAGGGAGCACATGGCTATAGCTACGCGTGTGTGATCACTGTCTGTAGGGAGCACATGGCTATAGCTACGCGTGTGTGATCACTGTCTGTATGGAGCACATGGCTATAGCTATGCGTGTGTGATCACTGTCTGTATGGAGCACATGGCTATAGCTATGCGTGTGTGATCACTGTCTGTATGGAGCACATGGCTATAGCTACGCGTGTGTGATCACTGTCTGTAGGGAGCACATGGCTATAGCTACGCGTGTGTGATCACTGTCTGTAGGGAGCACATGGCTATAGCTACGCGTGTGTGATCACTGTCTGTAGGGAGCACATGGCTATAGCTACGCGTGTGTGATCACTGTCTGTAGGGAGCACATGGCTATAGCTACGCGTGTGTGATCACTGTCTGTATGGAGCACATGGCTATAGCTATGCGTGTGTGATCACTGTCTGTATGGAGCACATGGCTATAGCTACGCGTGTGTGATCACTGTCTGTATGGAGCACATGGCTATAGCTACGCGTGTGTGATCACTGTCTGTATGGAGCACATGGCTATAGCTACGCGTGTGTGATCACTGTCTGTAGGGAGCACATGGCTATAGCTATGCGTGTGTGATCACTGTCTGTATGGAGCACATGGCTATAGCTATGCGTGTGTGATCACTGTCTGTATGGAGCACATGGCTATAGCTATGCGTGTGTGATCACTGTCTGTATGGAGCACTAGGCTATAGCTATGTGTGTGATCACTGTATGGAGCACATGGCTATAGCTACGCATGTGTGATCACTGTCTGTATGGAGCACATGGCTATAGCTATGCGTGTGTGATCACTGTCTGTATGGAGCACATGGCTATAGCTATGCGTGTGTGATCACTGTCTGTATGGAGCACTAGGCTATAGCTATGTGTGTGATCACTGTATGGAGCACATGGCTATAGCTACGCGTGTGTGATCACTGTCTGTATGGAGCACATGGCTATAGCTATGCGTGTGTGATCACTGTCTGTAGGGAGCACATGGCTATAGCTATGCGTGTGTGATCACTGTCTGTATGGAGCACATGGCTATAGCTACGCGTGTGTGATCACTGTCTGTATGGAGCACACGGCTATAGCTATGCGTGTGTGATCACTGTCTGTATGGAGCACACGGCTATAGCTATGCGTGTGTGATCACTGTCTGTATGGAGCACATGGCTATAGCTATGCGTGTGTGATCACTGTCTGTATGGAGCACACGGCTATAGCTATGCGTGTGTGATCACTGTGTAGGGAGCACTAGGCACACACTCATATGTCACATCTCGTGGTGCCTAATATGAACAGACGGCATTCTTATTTCACCTAACCTGGGCTGGTCACCTCCAGTGGTTTGAGATTGGTGTGGCCGTGACCGATTACCATCGGGTGGGCCAGAGAAAAGCCCTGATTGGACCATCAGGGTGAAAGTCTCAGCCAATAACATTGTTGCGTTCGCTATCATTGACTTTTCCTTTTTGTTATCCCCACAGGTCCCCCCAGGATGTCACCAAAGACGCAGCGCACCCCCCGTACGCACCGTTTGCCCAGTGGTCGTGGGGGCGCACCCCCGGGGGTGGACTACATTTCCCACAATTCCCCGGGAGATGTTTCTGCCACCCCACCCGCTCGGAGCAGCCCCTCTGGCGGGACCTGGTCTTCCGTGGTCAGTGGAGGTAAGCGCCACCTCTAACCTCAGAGTGAAACCATGGCAACCCTGCTCAGAGGAAAATGTGTCTTGTATGTGTGAGTAACTTATTGTATTGTACAAATGTGTTTTTTTGTAAAGTGAATTATGGCTTTTGGAAAGTTTGGGGTCAGATGATCCTGCTCCAAGCCATGCCCCTTAGCTGTGTGTGTGTGTGTGTGTGTGTGTGTGTGTGTGTGTGTGTGTGTGTGTGTGTGTTTGCTTGTGTGTGTTTGCTTGTGTGTGTTTGCTTGTGTGTGTGTGCTTGTGTGTGTTTGTGTGTGTGTACTTGTGTGTGTGTGTGTGTGTGTGTTTGCTTGTGTGTGTGTGCTTGTGTGTGTTTGTGTGTGTGTACTTGTGTGTGTGCTTGTGTGTGTGTGTTTGTGCGTGTGTGCGTGTGTGTGTGTGTGTGTGTGTGTGCTTGTACTTGTGTGTGTGTGTGTGTGTGTGTGTGTGTGTGTGTGTGTGCTCGCTCAATAGTGTCCCGGGTTCGAGCTGTGGTTTGTCTCCCAAAGCACACAGACCCCGTTCCCCCAGGCACAGCAGCCTGGGCAGCGCTCCCAGTGGACCCGCCTCTACTCCCTCCCCCCAGCCTGGCACCGCCCCCATCGACCCTGTGACCACTCCCACCGCCGCCAGCCCCGCTTCCAACCGGGCCGTGACCCCCTCTGCTGAGGGTAAGCACCTCTGGTGAAAGTAAGCGGGCGAGAGGGTAACCCAAAAATGTAGTCATACTGGATATAATAAATCGTGGTCAGAAATTTGTTTTTATGTTGTGGTTTGGGCACAGCGGGAATTGATCAATTTATTTGCTCTAATCAAGGAAACTGCTGGCTACCCAGCTTGCTAGCTGTTTAGCTAATACAACATATTCTCTAGCTGAAGAGGTTAAATCTTTGGGAGCTGTTTGCTTGCTAGATTTTGTAGGTCTGATATTCTGTCCAAGTGATTCGTGGTTTTCAGCTGAATGGTGCGTTGTTCGCTCATCGTGTCGTCGTTTCCTCCCGACAGCGAAAGAGTCCAGAGTTCAGGAGGCGAGACAGAACTCGCCCGCTGCCGGCAAGGACAGCGCCAAACCCAACGAGACCTCGCCCAACGTCAGCCGGCCCGTTGGCAAAGGTGAGCCCCAAAACCAGCTCCCTTTAGCCACGTTACAGATACTTGCATGTAGAGGGCAGAAATGAGAAACGCTGGCGGGTTTGTGATGGTGAGGGCAGGAGCCTCAGACGGTCGCTGTGCCGGGGTGTTCTGGGCCATGCAGACGAAGCCTGTGGGTTAATTGGGCTTTTTCTGCTTTCTATTCCCTCTGGAAAGTGTCCATTTTGAAACGTCGTGCAAAACGCTGTTTGTAAAAGACAAAAATATTGATAATAATGATCTTTTTTCTTCTTTTTTTTTTCCCTTTCCCAAGGCCCTCCTTCCATGGCTCCTGATCACAGAAAACAGATAGACAATCTGAAGAAGTTCAGTGAGGACTTCAGGGTAAGTACACATGTATCGTTTCCCTTCTGCGCTGGGCGCTGGGGGCTGCTCACTGGGCGCTGCTCGCTGGGCGCTGGGCGCTGGGCATGAGGTGGCAGGATACTGCAGGAGGTCGCCGGGCGCTGGGCGCTGTGCGTGAGGTGGCAGGTTACTGCAGGAGGTCGCCGGGTGCTGGGCGCTGTGCGTGAGGTGGCAGGATACTGCAGGAGGTCGCCGGGCGCTGGGCGCTGTGCGTGAGGTGGCAGGATACTGCAGGAGGTCGCCGGGCGCTGGGCGCTGTGCGTGAGGTGGCAGGATACTGCAGGAGGTCGCCGGGCGCTGGGCGTGAGGTGGCAGGATACTGCAGGAGGTCGCCGGGCGCTGGGCGCTGTGCGTGAGGTGGCAGGATACTGCAGGAGGTCACTGGGCGCTGTGCGTGAGGTGGCAGGATACTGCAGGAGGTCGCCGGGCGCTGGGCGCTGGGCGCTGTGCGTGAGGTGGCAGAATACTGCAGGATGTTGAGCAGTTACAGACAGACGTACTTTCGCTGTGTCAGTTGCAGCGGAGCTCCACCCCGGACCCGGTGTTCGACCAAATGATGACCAAACCGCCGCGGGACGTCGGCGACAAGCCCAAGGAGCTGCCGCTGGGCAAGGGGGCGGAGCCAGCGGGCAAAGGGGCGGAGCCGGCTGTTGGAGACGACCACACCCCTGTCCCACCCGCTGTGGGCGTGGCCGGGAGCAGCAGCAGCAGCAGCAAGCCTGGCAGCCCCTCCTCTTCTTCCTCCCCTTCCTCTTCCTCCGGACTATGCTCCACCCCTGAGCAGAAGAGGGGGCCGGACGTCACCTCGCAGGGGGTCCAAACATCCAGCCCTGGCGCGGGTGGAAAAATGGAGGGAAAAGACGACAAGGAGGAGAAGAAGGACCCGGTGCCTGAGTGAGTGGGGGGTGGGGGGGGGGCGGGGGGTGAGGGGGACTCCGTGTAGGTGGGGTGGTGTGATTGCAGCCATGAGTACCGAGTATAGATATGATTGGGCCTTCCGAACGTTGGGAGAACTTAAATCCGCCATTCAAACCTGGTTCTTCCTGTGCGTCTGTGTTCCAGGCAAGTCCGAAAATCAACCCTCAACCCCAACGCCAAGGAGTTTAATCCCAGGGCCTTCTGCTCTCAAGTAAGTCCAGGGCTGTGTCCGAATACCACCCCTACACCCTTTTGGGGCGCACTTTTGAGTGGGTGACTTTTTTTCATAAATGGGGGCAATTAAAATACTATCTTCATTCATAATCTACACTTTGTAACAATCGTCATTTGTTAACTGATTGATATTCTCAATAAAAAAATTATAAAATAAATATATATTACAAACTACTTCCTCACTAGTTTGGAAAGAGTTTTGCTGGATTTCTTTCGCGCATTGCTTGCAAAGTGAGGGGACCAGGCACATAGGGACAGGGGTCTGAGTGGACAGGGGTCTGAGTGGACAGTGGACAGGGGACAGTGGACAGGGGACAGTAGACAGGGGAACAGTAGACAGGGGAACAGTAGACAGGGGAACAGTAGACAGGGAACAGGAGTCGTATTTGCTCACGGTCCAGGAGTTTGGTCTCCCATCTCGGCATCTGCACTGCTTGTCCTGAGCTGTAGATGGCGCTGTAACAGAGATTAGTGTAGAGAAAATGGCAGGTATGTTTGGGCTGCTCCATTATGGCCTTACACCAGAGGACACTGGGGTCAACGATTTCCCCAATTTGGCCAAGACTGCTCAGATCAGCAGGGAGCAGTTTGCTATAAAATCACAGCGAAATCAACACAAATATGATGGAAAATAATTAATACATACATTTTAATACATTTAGGCTTTTAGTAGATGCTGTTATCCAGTGTGACTTACACAGATTACATTTTGTACAAACTATCCATTTGTAGAGCTGAATAATTACAGAAGCATTTCAGTTTAAATACCTGGCTCAATGTGTAACAACATCAACATGCTTTCGGGGAAGTGATGTTTATAGTAAAATGTGTTTATCCAGCAGTGAATCCAGCAGTTCTAACACTCAACGCCCTCGTTAAAATGCCCAACACTCTGAATACTGAACACAAACCCCTCACTCAACCGTACATTTAATTATATTTAATGGATTTAATGTAATGATTATTATAAAAAATTACAATCTTCAATTGAATCGCCGAATTCGTTGATAGGTCAGTCGAACAGTAACCTGGTGGATCAACCAACAAGTCAAAACAAAGTCTAAATAATAATTGTTATTACAGGAATAACCGTCAATTACAGTAATGAATTGGATTCGTACATTCATTAATGAACGTAGGCTCACTGCTTATAATTTATAAAAAGGAAGACATTAAAACCAGATGTTGAATTGAAATTACCAGAGAAGAGAGAGAGCGATCAACCAGAACTTGCCGGAATAATCCAATTTCAGCACAAGATGAATAAAAGAAATGACAGCTATAAAACTCAGCAGTCACAAGTTTACAAAACCAAATAAAAACTTCTCTGTCTGTCGACTCCAGGAATTCTGCAGCGTTCCACTCGCAGAACTTTCCCGCTCCACAGCGTTCCGCTCGCAGAACTTTCCCGCTCCACAGCGTTCCGCTCGCAGGACTTTCCCGCTCCACAGCGTTCCGCTCGCAGGACTTTCCCGCTCCACAGCGTTCCGCTCGCAGAACTTTCCCGCTCCACAGCGTTCCGCTCGCAGAACTTTCCCGCTCCACAGCGTTCCGCTCGCAGGACTTTCCCGCTCCACAGCGTTCCGCTCGCAGGACTTTCCCGCTCCACAGCGTTCCGCTCGCAGAACTTTCCCGCTCCACAGCGTTCCGCTCGCAGGACTTTCCCGCTCCACAGCGTTCCGCTCGCAGAACTTTCCCGCTCCACAGCGTTCCGCTCGCAGGACTTTCCCGCTCCACAGCGTTCCGCTCGCAGGACTTTCCCGCTCCACAGCGTTCCGCTCGCAGGACTTTCCCGCTCCACAGCGTTCCGCTCGCAGGACTTTCCCGCTCCACAGCGTTCCGCTCGCAGGACTTTCCCGCTCCACAGCGTTCCGCTCGCAGAACTTTCCCGCTCCACAGCGTTCCGCTCGCAGGACTTTCCCGCTCCACAGCGTTCCGCTCGCAGAACTTTCCCGCTCCACAGCGTTCCGCTCGCAGGACTTTCCCGCTCCACAGCGTTCCGCTCGCAGGACTTTCCCGCTCCACAGCGTTCCGCTCGCAGGACTTTCCCGCTCCACAGCGTTCCGCTCGCAGGACTTTCCCGCTCCACAGCCCCCAACTTAGTTTGCCAACAAAACAATAAAAACCCAAAAGAAAAAAGCCAAGTTTCTCCTTTGATGATTTCAATTGTATGTAACAGATTTGCATTCAATATTTAAAATGGAAAAGGAGACCATGTGGTATTCTCTGGCCACGCTAGGCCCTGGATTCCATGAATATCCTTGTGTTCTGGTGTTTTTCCTCAACAGGAGACAAGACACCCTGACCACTTTAGGGTCAGATTTATATCATAGATAAGCCAGCGCCTCAGCGTGACTTAATTGCCTGTGGACTAGGGGAGAGAAACACAGATCCTATGTCAGGTCAGCAGAGCAGGCCTACATACATTCTCTAGCGAAGGCCGTAATCTCAAAGCTATATACCCGACAGTGCCCAACCTGCTCTATCGAAGGCTGTAATCTCAAAGCTGTATACCCGACATTGCCCAACCTGCTCTATCGGAGGCCGTAATCTCAAAGCTATATACCCGACATTGCCCAACCTGCTCTATAGGAGGCCGTAATCTCAAAGCTATATACCCGACATTGCCCAACCTGCTCTATCGGAGGCCGTAATCTCAAAGCTGTATACCTGACATTGCCCAACCTGCTCTATAGGAGGCCGTAATCTCAAAGCTGTATACCTGACATTGCCCAACCTGCTCTATAGGAGGCCGTAATCTCAAAGCTATATACCCGACATTGCCCAACCTGCTCTATAGGAGGCCGTAATCTCAAAGCTATATACCCGACATTGCCCAACCTGCTCTATAGGAGGCCGTAATCTCAAAGCTGTATACCCGACATTGCCCAACCTGCTCTATAGGAGGCCGTAATCTCAAAGCTATATACCCGACATTGCCCAACCTGCTCTATAGGAGGCCGTAATCTCAAAGCTATATACCCGACATTGCCCAACCTGCTCTATAGGAGGCCGTAATCTCAAAGCTGTATACCCGACATTGCCCAACCTGCTCTATAGGAGGCCGTAATCTCAAAGCTATATACCCGACATTGCCCAACCTGCTCTATAGGAGGCCGTAATCTCAAAGCTGTATACCCGACATTGCCCCACCTGCTCTATAGGAGGCCGTAATCTCAAAGCTATATACCCGACATTGCCCAACCTGCTCTATCGGAGGCCGTAATCTCAAAGCTGTATACCCGACATTGCCCAACCTGCTCTATAGGAGGCCGTAATCTCAAAGCTATATACCCGACATTGCCCAACCTGCTCTATAGGAGGCCGTAATCTCAAAGCTATATACCCGACATTGCCCAACCTGCTCTATAGGAGGCCGTAACCTCAAAGCTATATACCCGACATTGCCCAACCTGCTCTATAGGAGGCCGTAATCTCAAAGCTATATACCCGACATTGCCCAACCTGCTCTATAGGAGGCCGTAATCTCAAAGCTGTATACCCGACATTGCCCAACCTGCTCTATCGGAGGCCGTAATCTCAAAGCTATATACCCGACATTGCCCAACCTGCTCTATAGGAGGCCGTAATCTCAAAGCTATATACCTGACATTGCCCAACCTGCTCTATAGGAGGCCGTAATCTCAAAGCTATATACCCGACATTGCCCAACCTGCTCTATCGGAGGCCGTAATCTCAAAGCTATATACCCGACATTGCCCAACCTGCTCTATAGGAGGCCGTAATCTCAAAGCTATATACCTGACATTGCCCAACCTGCTCTATAGGAGGCCGTAATCTCAAAGCTATATACCCGACATTGCCCAACCTGCTCTATCGGAGGCCGTAATCTCAAAGCTGTATACCCGACATTGCCCAACCTGCTCTATAGGAGGCCGTAATCTCAAAGCTATATACCCGACATTGCCCAACCTGCTCTATCGGAGGCCGTAATCTCAAAGCTATATACCTGACATTGCCCAACCTGCTCTATAGGAGGCCGTAATCTCAAAGCTGTATACCCGACATTGCCCAACCTGCTCTATAGGAGGCCGTAATCTCAAAGCTATATACCTGACATTGCCCAACCTGCTCTATAGGAGGCCGTAATCTCAAAGCTATATACCCGACAGTGCCCAACCTGCTCTAGCGAAGGCTGTAATCTCAAAGCTATATACCCGACATTGCCCAACCTGCTCTATAGGAGGCCGTAATCTCAAAGCTATATACCCGACATTGCCCAACCTGCTCTATCGAAGGCTGTAATCTCAAAGCTATATACCCGACATTGCCCAACCTGCTCTATAGGAGGCCGTAATCTCAAAGCTATATACCCGACATTGCCCAACCTGCTCTATAGGAGGCCGTAATCTCAAAGCTATATACCCGACATTGCCCAACCTGCTCTATAGGAGGCCGTAATCTCAAAGCTGTATACCCGACATTGCCCAACCTGCTCTATAGGAGGCCGTAATCTCAAAGCTGTATACCCGACAGTGCCCAACCTGCTCTATAGGAGGCCGTAATCTCAAAGCTGTATACCCGACAGTGCCCAACCTGCTCTATAGGAGGCCGTAATCTCAAAGCTATATACCCGACAGTGCCCAACCTGCTCTATAGGAGGCCGTAATCTCAAAGCTATATACCCGACATTGCCCAACCTGCTCTATAGGAGGCCGTAATCTCAAAGCTATATACCCGACATTGCCCAACCTGCTCTATCGAAGGCTGTAATCTCAAAGCTATATACCCGACATTGCCCAACCTGCTCTATAGGAGGCCGTAATCTCAAAGCTGTATACCCGACATTGCCCAACCTGCTCTATAGGAGGCCGTAATCTCAAAGCTGTATACCCGACATTGCCCAACCTGCTCTAGCGAAGGCCGTAATCTCAAAGCTATATACCCGACATTGCCCAACCTGCTCTATCGGAGGCCGTAATCTCAAAGCTGTATACCCGACAGTGCCCAACCTGCTCTATAGGAGGCCGTAATCTCAAAGCTATATACCCGACATTGCCCAACCTGCTCTATCGGAGGCCGTAATCTCAAAGCTGTATACCCGACATTGCCCAACCTGCTCTATAGGAGGCCGTAATCTCAAAGCTGTATACCCGACATTGCCCAACCTGCTCTATAGGAGGCCGTAATCTCAAAGCTATATACCCGACATTGCCCAACCTGCTCTATAGGAGGCCGTAATCTCAAAACTGTATACCCGACATTGCCCAACCTGCTCTATAGGAGGCCGTAATCTCAAAACTGTATACCCGACATTGCCCAACCTGCTCTATAGGAGGCCGTAATCTCAAAGCTATATACCTGACATTGCCCAACCTGCTCTATCAGAGGCCGTAATCTCAAAGCTATATACCCGACATTGCCCAACCTGCTCTATAGGAGGCCGTAATCTCAAAGCTGTATACCCGACATTGCCCAACCTGCTCTATAGGAGGCCGTAATCTCAAAGCTGTATACCCGACATTGCCCAACCTGCTCTATAGGAGGCCGTAATCTCAAAGCTATATACCCGACATTGCCCAACCTGCTCTATCGGAGGCCGTAATCTCAAAGCTATATACCCGACATTGCCCAACCTGCTCTATCGGAGGCCGTAATCTCAAAGCTGTATACCTGACATTGCCCAACCTGCTCTATAGGAGGCCGTAATCTCAAAGCTGTATACCTGACATTGCCCAACCTGCTCTATAGGAGGCCGTAATCTCAAAACTGTATACCCGACATTGCCCAACCTGCTCTATAGGAGGCCGTAATCTCAAAGCTGTATACCCGACATTGCCCAACCTGCTCTATAGGAGGCCGTAATCTCAAAGCTATATACCCGACATTGCCCAACCTGCTCTATCGGAGGCCGTAATCTCAAAGCTGTATACCCGACATTGCCCAACCTGCTCTATAGGAGGCCGTAATCTCAAAGCTATATACCCGACATTGCCCAACCTGCTCTATAGGAGGCCGTAATCTCAAAGCTATATACCCGACATTGCCCAACCTGCTCTATAGGAGGCCGTAACCTCAAAGCTATATACCCGACATTGCCCAACCTGCTCTATAGGAGGCCGTAATCTCAAAGCTATATACCCGACATTGCCCAACCTGCTCTATCGGAGGCCGTAATCTCAAAGCTATATACCCGACATTGCCCAACCTGCTCTATAGGAGGCCGTAATCTCAAAGCTGTATACCCGACATTGCCCAACCTGCTCTATCGGAGGCCGTAATCTCAAAGCTATATACCCGACATTGCCCAACCTGCTCTATAGGAGGCCGTAATCTCAAAGCTATATACCCGACATTGCCCAACCTGCTCTATCGGAGGCCGTAATCTCAAAGCTATATACCCGACATTGCCCAACCTGCTCTATAGGAGGCCGTAATCTCAAAGCTATATACCCGACATTGCCCAACCTGCTCTATCGGAGGCCGTAATCTCAAAGCTGTATACCTGACATTGCCCAACCTGCTCTATAGGAGGCCGTAATCTCAAAGCTGTATACCTGACATTGCCCAACCTGCTCTATAGGAGGCCGTAATCTCAAAGCTGTATACCCGACATTGCCCAACCTGCTCTATAGGAGGCCGTAATCTCAAAGCTATATACCCGACATTGCCCAACCTGCTCTATCGGAGGCCGTAATCTCAAAGCTGTATACCCGACATTGCCCAACCTGCTCTATAGGAGGCCGTAATCTCAAAGCTGTATACCCGACATTGCCCAACCTGCTCTATAGGAGGCCGTAATCTCAAAGCTATATACCCGACATTGCCCAACCTGCTCTATAGGAGGCCGTAACCTCAAAGCTATATACCCGACATTGCCCAACCTGCTCTATAGGAGGCCGTAATCTCAAAGCTGTATACCCGACATTGCCCAACCTGCTCTATAGGAGGCCGTAATCTCAAAGCTGTATACCCGACATTGCCCAACCTGCTCTATAGGAGGCCGTAATCTCAAAGCTATATACCCGACATTGCCCAACCTGCTCTATCGGAGGCCGTAATCTCAAAGCTGTATACCCGACATTGCCCAACCTGCTCTATAGGAGGCCGTAATCTCAAAGCTATATACCCGACATTGCCCAACCTGCTCTATATGAGGCCGTAATCTCAAAGCTGTATACCCGACATTGCCCAACCTGCTCTATAGGAGGCCGTAATCTCAAAGCTGTATACCCGACAGTGCCCAACCTGCTCTATAGGAGGCCGTAATCTCAAAGCTATATACCCGACATTGCCCAACCTGCTCTATCAGAGGCCGTAATCTCAAAGCTATATACCCGACATTGCCCAACCTGCTCTATAGGAGGCCGTAATCTCAAAGCTATATACCCGACATTGCCCAACCTGCTCTATAGGAGGCCGTAATCTCAAAGCTATATACATGATGCTGGCATTTGGCTGTATATTTATTCCCCTGCCACTAATCATAGCATATATATCTTTAAACGGTAGTCCTACCACAGATTAGCCAGTAGTGCTGAGCACTGACGTTTTATGGTTCTTTCTCCCCAGAGGTAGATTATTAAGCCTAGATTCCTTCAAACACTGGCACAGTTTATAATTAAGGAAGTGTTTAATGACCACAATGAAAAAGGAGAATGTACTGAGTACGCTTGGCTGCGAAAACAGCCTGTGTTAGCGTTGTGTGTGTTGTGTGTATGTGTGTATGTATGTATGTATGTGTGTGTGTGTGTTATCCAGGGTTTTCAGTGGTAACTGAGGCAGGAGGAGCTCAGGTCTACGGAGAGGGAGAAAGAGACAGAGCAGTGGAAGAGAGGGAGGAACATCACACTCATCTTTTACCAAAGGACCAGTCCCGTTTAAGAGCCTCAGACGAGATGGTGTAGATCTGGGAGGATAAAGGCTGTGGCGGACTGATTGTGTTATTTTCACCACCCTTTTCACACAACACGATAATATATAATACACTACTCTACACTACCATACAAGGGAATACAGTCATACAGTACAAACCTTTATTTATTGCTTTAGGACGGTTAGCTTGAGCCTGCAGTGTGTCAAACAGTCAGCTGCTACACATGCCCTGAGATACACGTGAGGTTTTGGGGTCCCCTGCCTGGTGATAGAAAGGGGGTTCTGAGTGTAGAGACAGAAATGAGGGGACAGGGTGGAACAGCAGAGGTATTAATAAAGGTCTGAGTAAGAGTGCTTATCCAGGATTGAGAGGTCCCCTGTTCACTCCCTAACCCCAATTAATGTTTTTAAAGGGTAACCAAGCACTGATAGCAAGTTATGTATTGGGCCACACCAAAATGCTCGTGATTGACTGTAGTCCCAATCTCAAATGTTCAATACAAAGATTGATGTTTCTCATTTTGCAATGAAAATTACCGGAATCCTGCCCTCTATGGGTTGAACGATATAAAAAAAATTAGTGACGTGTCAATGGAAGCCACGCCTCTCTGGTACTTCGTTTCATCATCGTTTGGTAACGCCCTTTTATCAGGAGAGATCAAGTTCAAGACGTCGTGGATTGTGATGGGCGGTTCGGATCTTTGCACAGTCCGAGTGATCTTGTTCTGGGACATCTAATTGTATTGAACCTTTCAAAGTTAAATGGCGTCAGTTTGATCCGTGATAGCCTAACTCAGTATTCGTAGTAGCTAGCCTACATGTATGTTCAACTGTCAGTACCCGCCCCACTAAACTTGCATTTACCAATAACAACGTATAAGTTTACATGAATAAATATCAGTTACTTGATTGTATACATGAGTCCTGCAGTCAACTTGTAGGCTAGGCGATGTAAGCTCGAACTTACGGACCGACTGCGGCGATTTGTCGTTCTTAACCGCAGTCGCAGACGTTGTCCCGCTTCAGTGACGCCAGATGGGAAATATTAAATTATCGTAGGCCTATGGGGGTCTTAAAATTATGTTTTTTTTTAAAGAAAATTGTTGTGCATAGACAAACGAAGAGACATAAGTGTAAGTATATGTTCTATTTTTAAAAAACACTTTGTTCAATTATACCAATCGCATTATTTGGGAAATCCCAACACAGCAATAATTAACGGGTCCTCCATGACAGAACTAGGAATGGGGAAATAAAATGAGAAAAGGAGGACAATTACGTCAAATATTGAATCTGATTGGTTATCACGCCATGTTCCCCATCTCTTCTGGTCACTTCGCCTGCTTGCCGGCCTCATATCGTCATCCAAAAATGCCTTAGGAAGGGAGGGAGATGCTCTTTTTTGTGACAGAGCGAGGGCAGCCTATGGGAAGAGGCGTGGCCTAGCTAAAACTCGGGGCTTGGTTACCCTTTAAGGTCAATGGTTTTGGCATTATTGTAAAAAGGTTTTTTTTTAAAGTTTTTGAGGTTTTTCACAGTTTTTGAACTACAACACATATATCTCCCATGAACACACACACACACACACACACACACACACACACACACACACACACACACGAATGTTCAACTATAAGTCCTAATGCTAGTGGCCCCCAGAGTGTGAGTGAGGAAGCAGCTGCCAGGAGCAGCCTGTTAGCCTGTTAGCGTGTGCGTGCGTGCGTGCGTGCGTTCTCGTGGCTCCGCTCATCTCTTGCACTCCACAGCCCAAGCCCGCGACCACGCCCACCCCGCCCCGCCCACAGGGCCAGCCCAGTCCCTCCATCGTGGTGCAGCAGCCACCCGCTGTCTACAGCCAGACCGTCTGCTTCCCCCAGATGTACCCTCTCACACCTGTGAGTCCGGGCGTGCAGGTGAGCTCCTACACCCCCTCCTACACACATCATCCTCCTCCTCTAGCCCCCACTCCAACTCCTCTTCATACGCATCTTCCCCTTTACCCTCCTCTTCCTCTCTTCTTAAATGTCTTTTTTTTTCTCGTGTTCACCCTCCCCTCCTCTCTCTCCCTCCCTCTCCCCTTCTCTGTCTCTTCCTCTCTCGTTTTCTCTTTCTCTCTCCCCTTCTCTGTCTCTTCCTCTCTCGTTTTCTCTTTCTCTCTCCCCTTCTCTCTCTCTCTCCCATTCTCTCTCCCATTCTCTCTCTCTTGTTCTCTCTCTCCTGTTCTCTCTCTCTCTCTCTCCCGTTCTCTCTCTCCCATTCTCTCTCGTTCTCGCTCTCTCTCTCTCTCTCCCATTCTCTCTCTCCCATTCTCTCTCTCTCCCATTCTCTCTCTCTCTCTCCCATTCTCTCTCTCCCATTCTCTCTCTCTCCCATTCTCTCTCTCCTGTTCTCTCTCTCTCTCTCTCCCGTTCTCTCTCTCCCGTTCTCTCTCTCCCCCGTTCTCTCTCTCTCTCTGTATTTTTGGAGTCCAGGGAAAAGGGAGGATTCAGTAGATTATCTCCTGTTCTTCTCGGTGTGCCCCCCCTAACCCTAACGCCCCCCCCCCCCCCGTCTGTTCAGCCAAAATACCGCCATTCCACTCACCTGCATCACAGCGCATTCCAGCCCTAATCCCGCATTCCAACCGTAATCCCGCGTTCCAGCCCTAATCCCGCATTCCAACCGTAATCCCGCGTTCCAGCCCTAATCCCGCGTTCCAGCCCTAATCCTGAATTCCAGCCCTAATCCCGTATTCCAGCCCTAATCCCGCCGTCAGAGCCGGCCGCCGGAGTGCTGGGAGTGTCGCTGTGTAACTCGGCTCATTTTCTGAGGCCCCCCATTTGTGTTTTTTCCTGCTATTGTGATAATCTGTTAAGAATGTAGAAAGACCTTTAAAGATTAGGTTTGGGAGCACAAAGCAATGCTGCCTCATGATTGTAGTTCAAAACTGAAGAAAATTCAGATGGTTTGCCTCCTTTTGCTTGGTGTCGAATTGATTGCCTTTATCCCAGTTGACAAAATGGCCTCCACACCACTGCTGTAAAAGTTCTGTAATTTCTTTAAAACTGTTTTTTGTAATTATTTTATTTTTATTTTTTTTTAAAGAAGGATATAAGACAAAGCATTGAATTGTTGTCTCAGTTTCCATGAAATACTTTATGGGACTTGAAAAGTATATATATATATATATAGTTCAGTGACTGTTTTGAACACTGAACCTTGACAAAGTTGCTGTAATAAATAGTTGGTGATCCAACAACGGTCACTGTTGCTCAGAAACTAAGAACACAAACACCTGAGGAAAAAACAAACTAAAGTTTGGTTCTTTTTTCTCCTCTTCCTCCTCTCTCCCCGTTAGAAAAGCATTATCTGGAAGGTTTGTGCTACAATTTCTTCCTTTTCCTGAAAATCTGTTTTGAGTTGTTTGCTTGTCATAATTTTCCATAAGATGTTGGTTTATTTCTTATTGCAATCGGTTATAGTTATCATCCTCATTATCAGTTTTTATTCATTTATTTGTTATTTATACTTTATATAGCTTTATTAGCTTACTGCAAAAAGTATCCTTCCTCGAAAATGTTCATCTTTTGCCACGAGGGAGTTCTTCTCCACTTGAATTTGGAAACGAATGAGTCTTTCGTCAGAGTCTCGAGCGCTTGGCTGTTTTACTTCACATTGCATTGACCAGGATTTTATTTTTTATATATATATTGTCTGCATGACTTATCATTTGAAGCACCTGCTGAAGGAATTTTTTTTTTTTTTTAAATTAACCTGGTAAGAGGTGTGTGTGTGTGTGTGTGTGTGCGTGTGCGTGTGCGTGTGCGTGCGTGTGCGTGCGTGTGCGTGCGTGTGTGTGCGTGTGTGTGCGTGTGTGTGCGTGTGTGTGTGTGCGTGTGTGTGCGTGTGTGTGTGTGTGTGTGTGCGTGTGTGTGTGCGTGTGTGTGCGTGTGTGTGCGTGTGTGGTAGCGGGGTGGGTGTTATTGTTGTGTGGTGAATGTAAGGAGGGAGGGGCATGATCTGTGGCTAACTGCAGACTGGGAGGGGGGTGGGTCACCATTTTGGGGAGGCGAGAGCTATGAGAGCAAGCTCGATGGGGGTGGGTGGTGGGGGGGGGGACTCGTTTAGCTGGGGTGGGGGGGGAGGACTCGTTTAGCTGGGGTGGGGGGGGGGCTCGTTTAGCTGGGGTGGGGGGGGGGACTCGTTTAGCTGGGATGGGGGGGGGACTCGTTTAGCTGGGGTGGGGGGTGGGGTGGGGGGGACTCGTTTAGCTTGGGGGGTGGGGTGGGGGGGGGGTCTCGTTTAGCTGGGATAGGGGGGTCGTTTAGCTGGGATGGGGGTGGGGGGGGACTCGTTTAGCTGGGGTGGGGGGGGACTCGTTTAGCTGGGATAGGGGGGTCGTTTAGCTGGGATGGGGGGGGGACTCGTTTAGCTGGGGTGGGGGGTGGGGTGGGGGGGACTCGTTTAGCTGGGGGGGTGGGGTGGGGGGGGGGACTCGTTTAGCTGGGATTGGGGTGGGAGGGGGGGTCGTTTAGCTGGGATGGGGGTGGGAGTGGGGGGGGGGGGGGTCGTTTAGCTGGGGTGGGACTCTGCTTGGTTGCTGTCCTTTTGTGAAACTGACATTCGTCCAACTTTTGTCTCACCCCCCTTTCCCCCCTCCAGCCCCCAGCTATGTACCACGTCCAGGTCCCACACATGGCAGTGAGCCAGAACAAATCCTACAGAGCAGGTAAAGGTGAGAATGCTGGTTGCGCTTTTTAGAAACGTCTCTGTAGTGCCCTGCAAGGATGTCATTTTTTTGCCCAAATTAATCAGGAAATGCTGCTTTTAAGACCCTTAAATGTCTCCAGCATAGGCAGAGTGACACACATCCAGAGCTTATGCACTAACCGCTGAGGATATGAGAGGATGTTTAGCAATAAAGCAAGATACTAATTGCCAAAGACTTTTCGTGTCTGAAAATGAGTATTTCTTGATTAATCACACGATTGCATCCTTGTTGACATTGAGAGAGCAGAACTATTGGACCTCATTTGCAGTATTTCCGTGAATTGCCACTGCTATAAAATAAAAAATGCTGTTATGAACGATAGTATGGTACATTATAATCATGCTGTTATGAGCGATAGTATGGTACATTATAATCATGCTGTTATGAGCGATAGTATGGTACATTATAATCATGCTGTTATGAGCGATAGTATGGTACATTATAATCATGCTGTTATGAGCGATAGTATGGTACATTATAATCATGCTGTTATGAGCAATAGTATGGTACGTTATAATCATGCTGTTATGAGCGATAGTATGGTACGTTATAATCATGCTGTTATGAGCGATAGTATGGTACATTATAATCATGCTGTTATGAGCGATAGTATGGTACATTATAAACATGCTGTTATGAGCGATAGTATGGTACATTATAATCATGCTGTTATGAGCGATAGTATGGTACATTATAATCATGCTGTTATGAGCGATAGTATGGTACATTATAATCATGCTGTTATGAGCGATAGTATGGTACATTATAATCATGCTGTTATGAGCGATAGTATGGTACATTATAATCATGCTGTTATGAGCGATAGTATGGTACATTATAATCATGCTGTTATGAGCGATAGTATGGTACATTATAATCATGCTGTTATGAGCGATAGTATGGTACATTATAATCATGCTGTTATGAGCGATAGTATGGTACATTATAATCATGCTGTTATGAGCGATAGTATGGTACATTCTAAACATGCTGTTATGAGCGATAGTATGGTACATTATAATCATGCTGTTATGAGCGATAGTATGGTACATTATAATCATGCTGTTATGAGCGATAGTATGGTACATTATAATCATGCTGTTATGAGCGATAGTATGGTACATTATAATCATGCTGTTATGAGCGATAGTATGGTACATTATAATCATGCTGTTATGAGCGATAGTATGGTACATTATAAACATGCTGTTATGAGCGATAGTATGGTACATTATAATCATGCTGTTATGAGCGATAGTATGGTACATTATAAACATGCTGTTATGAGCGATAGTATGGTACATTATAATCATGCTGTTATGAGCGATAGTATGGTACATTATAAACATGCTGTTATGAGCGATAGTATGGTACATTATAATCATGCTGTTATGAGCGATAGTATGGTACATTATAATCATGTTATCTCCATAAAAGCCTTAAGTTATTATGTGAGAGTCGTCATGTTAAGAGTGTGAAAATAACAGTGTTGAGACAGTGATTTACTTCCTGCGGGGTGTAAAACAGCTTAAAAAAAAATTACGCTGTTGCCAGAAGGCTATATGAGCTAGCGCATCACTGTACTTTTTTTATGATTAATCGCATCCTTTGTGACAAATGGGCGTGCATGGCTAGGTAATGTTGAGGGAGGTTGTAGATTGGACTGCCATATGATGAACCTCCATTGCTTTGGTGAAATATCCACCTGTAAGTATGGATTGTATATAAAGATAAAAAAGGTCTTGGATCCAATGAGTTCAGGCCGTAGCTCTTGTGTTAAGGTCGTAGGTGTTGTGAAAAGTAATGGTAAATGAGGCCCCTTATTTAGAATGCTGGTGAAGCTCCTGCTGATTGGTTATCCAGTAAACGTTCACTAAGGTAACCCTGACAACCAGCTCCCTGATATGTTCCAGTTCCCAGCATGCCCCAACAGAGACCGGACCAGCACCACCCGCAGGGCACGCCCACCATGATGCACCCGGCGACCGCAGCAGGTCCGCCCATCGTCGCCCCAAGCCCTGCCTACTCTGCGCAGTACTTTGCCTGTCCTCAGCAGTTCTCCAGCCCCCCGCTAGTGCAACAGATGCCTCACTACCAGTCCCAGGTACTCACTTACACACATACTTACACTAGGCCTAACCCACTACCAGTCCCAGGTACTCACTTACACACATACTTATACTAGGCCTAACCCACTACCAGTCCCAGGTACTCACTTACACACATACTTACACTAGGCCTAACCCACTACCAGTCCCAGGTACTCACTTACACACATACTTACACTAGGCCTAACCCACTACCAGTCCCAGGTACTCACTTACACACATACTTATACTAGGCCTAACCCACTACCAGTCCCAGGTACTCACTTACACACATACTTACACTAGGCCTAACCCACTACCAGTCCCAGGTACTCACTTACACACATACTTACACTAGGCCTAACCCACTACCAGTCCCAGGTACTCACTTACACACATACTTACACTAGGCCTAACTCACTACCAGTCCCAGGTACTCACTTACACACATACTTACACTAGGCCTAACTCACTACCAGTCCCAGGTACTCACTTACACACATACTTACACTAGGCCTAACTCACTACCAGTCCCAGGTACTCACTTACACACATACTTACACTAGGCCTAACTCACTACCAGTCCCAGGTACTCACTTACACACATACTTACACTAGGCCTAACTCACTACCAGTCCCAGGTACTCACTTACACACATACTTACACTAGGCCTAACTCACTACCAGTCCCAGGTACTCACTTACACACATACTTACACTAGGCCTAACCCACTACCAGTCCCAGGTACTCACTTACACACATACTTACACTAGGCCTAACCCACTACCAGTCCCAGGTACTCACTTACACACATACTTACACTAGGCCTAACCCACTACCAGTCCCAGGTACTCACTTACACACATACTTATACTAGGCCTAACCCACTACCAGTCCCAGGTACTCACTTACACACATACTTACACTAGGCCTAACCCACTACCAGTCCCCGGTACTCACTTACACACATACTTATACTAGGCCTAACCCACTACCAGTCCCAGGTACTCACTTACACACATACTTACACTAGGCCTAACCCACTACCAGTCCCAGGTACTCACTTACACACATACTTATACTAGGCCTAACCCACTACCAGTCCCAGGTACTCACTTACACACATACTTACACTAGGCCTAACCCACTACCAGTCCCAGGTACTCACACACACTTATGTACTCACACACACTTATATACAGACATACACGCACATACACTTACTTACACACACACACACACACACACACAGTGACCAACACTACAACACACAGCCCTTCTCTACATGCTTTCTCTTAAGTTTGGGTCCATGCCATGGAGGTAATATTACCTGAATACAGCACCTTTTCCAGGTCAGTTCCTTTCAGCCCCAAATCTGAAATAATTAAACACAATTCCACCTCCGTGTCCCCATAGCAACACTGGTTTCTGCATGTGAGCTCTGATTACCATGCTATGGACCCCTGTCATGTGACCGTAAGCCTCTCTCTGATAGGCCCAGCATGTCTTCAGCCCTGTGATGCAGAGTGGGGCCAGGATGATGGCCCCGCCCACTCATGGCCAGCCCAGCCTGGTATCATCGTCCACCACCCAATACGGAGAGCAGACGCACACCATGTATGGTAAGAGTGCCGCCCCCCTGGCACAGCCTTGTAGATATTATATTTCTACCATGTATTTTTATGATATAATTTTTGATTGGTGAATGTTGGGTGGTTACTGTAATGGTAACTCAGGGATCAGGATGGAAGGCCAGTGATCCCCCAGAGAGGGGGAGTGAAGCCAGTGCAGACTCAATCGACAGCTCGTCAGCTAACCTGTTGAACATTAAACTTTTATGCAAAGTTATGCAAATAAGAACAAATTTAATGTGCCACAACATAGAACCGCAGGCGTGTGTTGTATGTAGCGTGTAACGGGCGTGTTGTATGTAGCGTGTAACGGGCGTGTTGTATGTAGCGTGTAACGGGCGTGTTGTATGTAGCGTGTAACGGGGCGTGTTGTGTGTTGTGTCGCAGTGTCTCCGGGGCACATCCCACAGCAGTACACCCACCCCAGCGCCACGCTGCACCCCCACCCCCACCCCCAACACCCCCAGCCTTCTGCCACGCCCACCGGCCAGCAGCAGCCCCAGGGCCAGCATGCAGGCAACCACCCCGCCCCCAGCCCCGTGCAGGTGAGTGTGTGTGTGTTTAACCCCCCAGCCCCGTGCAGGTGTGTGTGTGTGTGTGTGTGTGTTACCCCCCCAGCCCCGTGCAGGTGAGTGTGTGTGTGTTTAACCCCCCAGCCCCGTGCAGGTGTGTGTGTGTGTGTGTGTAACTCTCTGTCTCTGTGTGTGTGTGTGAGTGTGTGTGTGTGTTTAACCCCCCAGCCCCGTGCAGGTGAGTGTGTGTGTGTTTAACCCCCCAGCCCCGTGCAGGTGTGTGTGTGTGTGTTTAACCCCCCAGCCCCGTGCAGGTGTGTGTGTCTGTGTGTGTGTGTTACCCCCCCAGCCCCGTGCAGGTGAGTGTGTGTGTGTTTAACTCACTCTGTTAGAGGTGTGCGTACGTGCGTGTGCGTCATAGTGTTATTAATTGTCTGTGTGAGTGTGTGTGTGAGTGTATAACTCTCTGTCTCTGTGTGTGTGTGTGTAACTCTCTGTCTCTGTGTGTGTGTGTGTGTTTTTGTATAACTCTCTGTCTCTGTGTGTGTGTGTGTGTGTGTGTGTGTGTGTGTGTGTAACTCTCTGTCTCTGTGTGAGAGTGAGTGTGTGTGTGTGTGTGTTACCACCCCAGCCCCGTGCAGGTGAGTGTGTGTGTGTTTAACTCACTCTGTTAGAGGTGTGCGTACGTGCGTGTGCGTCATAGTGTTATTAATTGTCTGTGTGAGTGTGTGTGAGTGAGTGTGTGCGTTTGTGTAACTCTCTGTCTCTGTGTGTGTGTGTGTGTGTGTGTGTGTGTGTGTGTGTGTGTGTGTGTGTGTAACTCTCTGTCTCTGTGTGTGTGTGTGTGTGTGTGTGACTCTCTGTCTCTGTGTGTGTGTAACTCTCTGTCTCTGTGTGTGTGAGTGTGTTTGTGTGTGTAACTCTCTGTCTCTGTGTGAGAGAGAGTGTGTGTGTGTGTGTGTGTGTGTGTGTGTGTGTGTGTGTAACTCTCTGTCTCTGTGTGAGTGTGTGTGTGTGTGTGTGTGTGTGTGTGTTGTGTAACTCTCTGTCTCTGTGTGTGTGTGTGTGTGTGTGTGTGTAACTCTCTGTCTCTGTGTGAGAGTGAGTGTGTGTGTTTGTGTAACTCTGTCTCTGTGTGTGTGTGTGTGTGTTTGTGTGTGTAACTATCTGTCTCTGTGTGAGAGAGTGTGTGTGTGTGTGTGTGTGTGTGTGTGTGTGTGTAACTCTCGTTGACAGTTTTCTCAGAAAACTAACACAGCTGTGTGTGGAATGCATTCGCCATTACGGACATTAACGTCGGTGTCTCTGTGTGAGAGTGTGTGTGTGTGTGTGTGTGTAACTCTCTGTCTCTGTTGGAACAGCATGCCCAGCACCAGGCAGCCCAGGCTCTGCACTTGGGGACCCCCCCCCAGCAGCCCATGTACTCAGCCCTGGCCCCCACCCCCCCCTCCATCACCCCTGGACCCAACCCCCAGTCCCCCCAAACCAGCTACCCCTCCGCCCAGCAGGCGCTGTACATCCACCCCCAACAGGTGCAGCACGGATACAACCCCTCCCACATGGCACACGTGCAGCAGGTGAGCCGTGCGCGTGCGTGTGTGTGTGTGTGTGTGTGTGTGTGTGTGTGCGCGCAGGTGAGCCGTGTGTGTGCGCGCAAAAAATAAGTCATAAAGTAGTAATGTACAGGAGTAATTGAAGACTGATTTTCTATCTCTCTCCCTCTTTCTCTCTCCCTCTTTCTCTCTCCCCCTCTCTCTCTCTCTCTCTCTCTCTCTCTCTCTCTCTCTCTTCCCCTCTCTCTCTCTCTCTCTCTCTCTCTCTCTCTCTCTCTCTCTCCCCCTCTCTCTCTCTCTCTTTCTCTCTCTCAGGCGCATATGCAGTCTGGAATGGTTCCCTCCCATCATGCCACGCCCACTCACCCCCAGATGATGCTGATGACGACGCAGCCCCCCGGCGGCCCCCAGCCCCCTCTTCCTCAGAGTGCCCTGCCCCACATCCCTGTGTCCTCCGCACACTTCTCCTACATGACCCACCCCTCCGGTGAGCCACACTTACCACACGCTGACCAAACTGCTACCGCATGCTTAATGCTCACCTGCAACACACCTACCACACGCCTAGCAAACACTTCACGCATGTGACTTACCGGAGAGGTGGGCCATAGTAAGCCACGCCTACCAAACGGCTACCACACACCTAGCCAGAATTCATGGTCAGAACAGTTAGAACCCACAACCATACCGGCAGAGAATTGGGTCAGTGAAATACTTTAGCTCTTCACACAACAGTAAAGGTCCAGCAGGTCATTGGCTATTTTCACCCATATTCAGAACATAATTCTTCTTTCATGTGACTGTGATACTTTGGTTCGGCGCAGGCCGCAGCCTCACATGGCCAAATGCAAAGAGAAGAAAGTGCTTTATCCATGTTGCGCTGGTCTGGGATGCTGTGTGCCTGGTCCGTATAAGGCGCCGTGTATACGGTGTTAATCCCGCCTCTCTTCTCTCTGCAGTGCAAGCTCACCACCAACAGCAGCTGTAAGAGGAGCTGAAGAGAGGAGCAGTTTCTTCTTCCAGCCCCCTTCCTGGATCCCCCCAACAACGGGAGGGGCCCCTCTCACCCTGCTCCGATTCAGCTTTCTTTGCGCCAGTAATTAGGAATGCTAACAGGTCAACTTGCAGTGGAGAAATATTTTGAGCTAAAAGAGTTTTAATAACAGACGGGACTACCCTTGCTGAGTGATCCTGTATTAAACCCACTGCTGGGCCCCATTTACGCTAAACTGGAACCTTCCGTGTCCTCTGCACCTTGTAAGTTATTAAACTCTTCCAATCTAAAGACGGTATTAACAGCTCCGTGCGTCGCTGCTGCTGTTGCAGTTTGGGTAAAACTCCTGGTTCCAACCAAACTTGAAACTAAAGACAGAGAAGGAAAGGAAAAAACAACTTCATTGTAATTAACCCGTTTGGCAAAAAGAAAGATTGATTATTTATGCTTCATGACTGGAGGTGATCCCCCACCTCATCTGACAGTTATGTAACTTTTAAGTTAAAAAGAACTTTTACTTTGTAGATAATATAAATAATTAAAAAAATGAGAAAAAAATTTAAAAACATTAAAAAAAGTTTTAAAAACTGTAAGATTTGACTTGTGTAGTTTTTTCAGCTTTGTGATTTAAGAGTTTCTGGCCGTAACATCTATATCGTCTAACTGCTGTGGAAACATCACCAGCGCTAACACTGAATATTCACTCACTGAATGAACGACATTTTAACTCTCTTGTTGAGCATTAACTCCTGAACTTTACCTCTTATTAAAGATCGGTTGTTGTGGTTAATATATTTTCCGTCATTAAGGTCATGTAGTCTTGGAAGCTACAATGATCAGGTTTAATAGTCAACCTGGTTTCATGGAAAAGGTTTTAAAATATTCCATTGGGAATAATAACCCATTTCAAGTAATGAGGCCCCCACCCCCACTTATGAGTTCTTACCTCTGAACGGCACTAAGTATTTAACCTGGGGGGGGTACTACGATGCAGGATTACTGAGTTAGCAGGATAACTTCACTGCGTAAAACCCGGAACAGCTCTTTTTACTTCACGTTCCAGATTTGGGAGGGTTCTGGGTTTTACTCGGTTAACTCTGTAATCCTGCTTCGTAGTATACCCCCCAGGTCATCCTGCTTCGTAGTATACCCCCCAGGTCATCCTGCTTCGTAGTATACCCCCCAGGTCATCCTGCTTCGTAGTATACCCCCCAGGTCATCCTGCTTCGTAGTATACCCCCCAGGTCATCCTGCTTCGTAGTATACCCCCCAGGTCATCCTGCTTCGTAGTATACCCCCCCAGGTCATCCTGCTTCGTAGTATACCCCCCAGGTCATCCTGCTTCGTAGTATACCCCCAGGTCATCCTGCTTCGTAGTATACCCCCCAGGTCATCCTGCTTCGTAGTATACCCCCCAGGTCATCCTGCTTCGTAGTATACCCCCCAGGTCATCCTGCTTCGTAGTATACCCCCCAGGTCATCCTGCTTCGTAGTATACCCCCCAGGTCATCCTGCTTCGTAGTATACCCCCCAGGTCATCCTGCTTCGTAGTATACCCCCCAGGTCATCCTGCTTCGTAGTATACCCCCCAGGTCATCCTGCTTCGTAGTATACCCCCCAGGTCATGGAACCAAATGCATTGATGCCAGCCTCCATAGGCTGTGTATAACTGTGATAGTCATAACTGCACAAGCTATTTCATTTCCACCCTGTGAGCGTGAGTATGGATCTGTTGGGACTTCCGAAGGGTGTGCATAGCTACTACCTGCTTTAGCTGGAAAGACTAGCAGTGTAGCGTAATGGGTAGAGAACTGGGCTTGGGACCAAAAGGTTGCAGGTTTGATTCCCAGGTAGGGCACTGCTGATGTACCCTTGAGCAAGGTGCTTAACCTGAATTGCTTCAGTATATATCTGGCTGTATACTGCGTAAAAATGCTATCTGCTAAATGTATGCCTATTCCCTTCAAGCCTGTCTCTTGAGGGCCTACATGCACAAAACCCTTGTGAGTCTAAGACAGGAATGTGCTGGTTTTAGTGTGATTCAGCACTTGATGAAATGCACCTTGTTTCTTACAAGGAAACCACAGAACTCAAGTACACCTGCAGACACTGCGGCCCTCCAGGACTGGAGTTAAACCTGCAGACACTGCGGCCCTCCAGGACTGGAGTTAAACCTGCAGACACTACGGCCCTCCAGGACTGGAGTTAAACCTGCAGACACTGCGGCTTTCCAGGACTGGAGTTAAAGCACAACTGCACTTTGGTAGAACTTTGAGTTACCTGTAGTTACCTGGCCATGATGTGAGTCCAAATGGTGGTGAAATATGTTTGTTAGTTGCTCTGTGCTCCCCTGGGGTGATAATCCAGAATAGGGTATTTGTCGCTCTCCCGTTCACTTCTATAGCGCAGCTAAAACTGTCTCAAAACGACACTTATAGCACGTATATGAACTAGAACAAAGTGGATTCTGTCAATACAAACAATAATCATATGGCGGACCAGAAATGCCAAAATGAGGAATTTATAAATAAATACATAAGTGGATAAGAGTATGAGGAAATAAATGAATATACACAAAAATTATATGAACTGATAAAATCACAAATGTTTATTTCTGTATTTTCTATTTTTATTTATGTATTTACACTTTTCCACTTTATTATTACTTATGTATTTCTGTATTTCTTTGCCCGTATGATGAGGGGGCTGTCCACTGATGAACCCCGGTGTCAAATCGATTGTACGGCTAGGCTACATTAGCACAGCTATCGAATATAACTGCATAAAGTGTGCTGCATACAGGCTAGGCTACGTTAGCACAGCTATCGAATATAACTGCATAAAGTGAGGATCCAGACTTCATAATCTTTGTGTGGAGGCAGTGACTGACAGTTTGTTGGAGATTGCAGCCATAATGGACACAAATGCGTTTTAATGAGCAGGACAGAGATAATGTAGCTATAACATGTTAAAAGTGCAGATGCAATCCAGCGGTGACAAACATTAGCCGTGTAGTTACATGCTAACTGGTGCTGTTAATAGCCCTGCTATTCATCAGACAAACATTAGCCGTGTAGTTACATGCTAACTGGTGCTGTTAATAGCCCTGCTATTCATCAGGCAAACATTAGCCGTGTAGTTACATGCTAACTGGTGCTGTTAATAGCCCTGCTATTCATCAGGCAAACATTAGCCGTGTAGTTACATGCTAACTGGTGCTGTTAATAGCCCTGCTATTCATCAGACAAACATTAGCCATGTAGTTACATGCTAACTGGTGCCGTTAATAGCCCTGCTATTCATCAGGCAAACATTAGCCGTGTAGTTACATATAAAAAAATAGGCTACTATAACTAGAATATTCAAAAAAGCTCAACTGTAAGCTAGCTATATTACTCGCTCGCTCGCTCTCTCTATCTCCTGATTCTCCTCTCCAGTTTCCACACAGATGAACCGCTGCCCTGAGATTCGCTTTTATAGCTGCTGTGTAGGCCGCCCTCGCTCCAAAACTTCAGGGCGTAGCCACGGAACTATCGGTGGACGTAGCTGTACAGGCTTCTATTTCGTAACTGAGGGAGAAATACGTAGGCAAAGACTTTTCTGGCCAATCACAGATTGATCGTGCAGTAGTGTTTTATCACTAGACACTTTTGAGCCAAATTCTTAAAGTTTATCTTTTTTTGCGCCGACTGCAGTAATTTGTCAAGATTTGGACCAGGATCAATCAGTAAATGTATCAGTTATCATGTAAAATAAGTGCTTTTAGTGCTTTGTTACCCTTTAAGCTATTTGTTTTAGATCGGTAGCGTGTCTGTTTGAACATTTCGGCTACAAAGCCTTCATCAGCATCTGATCCGAAACTTCAAATCGACACGCTGTCCAACTAAAATAATTAGTTTTTTGTGAGTGCTGGTTTTCCTGTACCATGTTTGAACTGTTTTTAACCACTAGCACCACTCTGAACTGAGGTAGGCTACTATAAACCGCTTCAGCATGTCACAGCTGAGGTGCACAAGCAACCCTGGGGCAGCACAGACCCATTTCCTGTTTATAACTAATGTCCATTTGAGATGCAACCAAGACAGTAACATTAACGTTACAGTGGCTAGTTAACGTTTGTGGGCTAACGCTGCGGACAGCAAAAACACACATCTTTCATGCCCTATCATTCATATTTGCAAGCATATTTTTAAACATATAATCAAAGTATTGTAGGAGCCGGGAAGGAGGAGGCGAGAGGCGAGAGATAATGCTCAATAAACTCTGAGAACAGGGGTCACTTTATTCTCCGTTAACACGTTGTGAAAACCACAACATCAGAAAAACCGGGAAGCTTCTACGCTGCACTGCTTTACGTGACAACGTCACCGACTGTCGCAATGTGAATTATCAGCATCTAGGTAGGTACCCCTACACACGCCCCCCCAGAATTCACCATGACAGACCAGTCCAAACGGCGAGGGGGTCGCAGTACGCGACCACGGCGGCTCCTAACAGAAGCAGAGGGGGCAGAGGGGGCTGGGGCCGATGGGGCAGAGGGGGCTGGGGCTGATGGGGCCGGGGCTGAGGAGGCCGGGGGGGCCGCAGCTGAGGGCCGGGCAACCGGAGGCCGACCACGCCGTGGGGGCTGCGCCACCACCACTGTCCTGTCCAAATCCAGATGCGCCGGCTTGAGGCGGTCCACCGAGATCCGGTCCGGCCTGCCGCCGACATCGACGAGGAAGAACTTGTCCCCAGGCTCGAGCACTCGAAACGGCCCGTCGTAGGGCGGCCGCAGGGGTCCGCGGTGAGCGTCGTGGCGCACAAACACGTACGCGGCCTCTTGTAGCCCCGGCAGGATGTGAGACTGAGGCAACCCGTGCTGCGTCGTGGGTACGGGCGCGAAAAGCTTGGCGCGGCTCTGGAGGGCAGACCGTTGCTGGTCAGCAGACCACGGGCACGTGGTTGTCGGCAGAAAATCCCCAGGGACACGCAGGGGCTGCCCGTAAACGAACTCGGCGGGAGAGGCCTGCAGGTCCTCTTTGGGGGCAGTCCTGAGCCCCAACAGCACCCACGGAAGCCTATCCACCCAGGCGCCGTCCCGCAGGCTGGCACGGAGTGCGGCCTTCATCGAGCGGTGGAAACGCTCGCACAACCCATTGGCCTGGGGGTGATAGGCTGTGGTGCGGTGGAGTTTAACACCGAGGCCGCGGCCCACGGCACCCCAGAGTTCCGAAGTGAACTGCGACCCCCGGTCCGATGTGAGGTCAGACGGGACGCCGAACCGGGCGACCCACGTGCCAAGGAACGCCCGGGCCACGTCGTCAGAGGAAGTCGAGTGCAGTGGAACCGCCTCAGGCCACCGGGTTGTCCTGTCCACCATCGTCAGCAGATGTGTGAACCCGCGCGAGGGCGGCAGGGGGCCCACCAGATCTACATGCACATGGTCCAAGCGCCTCTCCGGCACCACAAAAGTCTCCAACGGGGCCTTTGCGTGTCGGTGCACCTTCGACCGCTGGCAGTCCACACAAGCTGTCGCGGACGTTCTTCTTAAGCCCGTGCCAGACGAACCTGGACGCCACAAGCCTCTGTGATGCTTTCCCGCCAGGGTGGGAGAGACTGTGAACGGTGTCGAACACCCGCCTGCGCCAGCTGTCCGGTACAATGGGCCTCGCCTGGCCCATCGAGACGTCGCAGAGCAGTGTGGTGCCGCAATCGCTGAAGGGGACGTCAGCCAACTGCAGGCCCGTGATCGCCGTCCTGTAGGCCTGGACATCCGCATCGGCAACCTGGTCGGCCGCCATCTGAACGTAGTCGATGCCCAGGTGCACAACGCCAGTGAAAGAGCGGGAGAGGCAGTCCGCCACACGGTTGTCCTTGCCCGCGACATGGCGCACGTCCGTCGTGAACTCTGAGATGAACGCGAGCTGGCGCTGCTGCCGGCCCGACCAAGGCTCAGACACCTTAGTCATGGCAAACGTCAGCGGCTTGTGATCCACGAACGCCACAAACGTGCGGCCCTCCAACAGGAAACGGAAGTGGCGCACCGTTGGCCAACGCCAGCTTGGTGTCCGCGAATGCTCTGGTGCGCTCCTCTGTCCAGTCGACGACATGCTTGGCCGCCTTACCCTTGAGCGCCTCGTAGAGGGGCCGCATGAGCTGGGCAGCTTGCGGGACAAAACGGTGATAAAAATTCACCATGCCCAAGAACTCTTGCAGGGCTCTGACGGTGACGGGCTGCGGGAAATCCGTGACAGCCTCCACTTTGGCGGGCAGCGGAACAGCCCCCTCCGTTGTGACGCGGTGGCCGAGGAAGTCGATGGAGGCTGCACCGAACTGGCACTTCGCGGGGTTGACGATCAGGCCGTGTTCGCTGAGGCGCACGAACAGAGCCCTGAGGTGCGAAAGGTGTTCCTCTCTGGACGTGCTGGCTACCAAGATGTCGTCCAGGTAGACGAAGAGGAACGGCATGTCCCGCAGCACGCTGTCCATCAGACGCTGAAACGTCTGAGCTGCATTCCTCAAGCGAAGGGCATGCAAGGGCATGCGGAGAAACTCGAACAGCCCAAACGGGGTGATCACCGCCGTCTTGGGCACATCCTGTGGGTGTACGGGAACCTGGTGTACGGGAACCTGGTACCCGCGGACCAAGTCCACCTTCGAAAAAATCACCTTCCCTGCCAGCCCAGCTGAGAAATCCTGGATGTGGGGGACAGGGTAGCGGTCGGGTGTCGTGGCTTCGTTGAGGCGCCGATAATCGCCGCATGGACGCCATCCACCGCCAGGCTTCTGCACGATGTGCAGGGGTGAAGCCCACGAGCTGTCGGAGCGGCGAACAATGCCCAGGCGCTCCAGCGCCTCGAACTCAGCCTTGGCGATGGCGAGCTTCCCCGGCTCCAGGCGCCTGGCGCGGGCGTGGACGGGGGGGCCGGCTGCGGTAATGTGATGCTCCACGCCGTGTCTGGTGGTGGAGGACGAGAAGGTGGGCTCGGTCAGGCTGGGGAAATCAGCGAGGAGGCGTGAGAAATTGTCCGAGGCAGAGAGGGCGCTGGACAATTTGGACGAGCCGGAAGCGCTGAGGGAGCATGGAAGAGAGCTGAAGGTCTCCGTGTTGACAAGGCGCCGGTTCTTGACATCCACCAGTAGGCTGTTGGCGCAGAGGAAGTCAGCGCCCAACAGAGGCGTGGACACCTTAGCCAACACAAAGTCCCACTCAAACTGCTGTCCACCGAAACGCACAACTGCCTTGCGCCTGCCGAACGTCTGGATGGGGCTACCATTGGCAGCCTCGAGTGCCAGACCCTGCCCCCCTCGCTGCACATCTAGGTCAGAAGCAGGCAAAACGCTCACCTGCGCACCTGTGTCGCAGAGGAAGCGACGTCCAGAGTCCGAATCGGTGACGAACAGCAAGCTGCCAGCACGGCCGACGCTCATAGCAGCTTGCGAGCGCCGGCCCGGCCGTTTCCCGACTCCTTGAAACAGCAGGGTGGGCGACACTTCTTCGCCGAGGAGCCAAAACGGGCGTGGTAAAAACACATTGACGCTGGAGCCTGGCCCTGGCGCTGTGCCACGGCGACTATGGCGTCCCCCGGTAGCGGCGCAACACTAGAGATGGTGTCATGTACGGCTGCGTGACAATGTTGCTTGACCGAAACAATCTTGTCTGCCTCCTTGGCCAGCTCCCGCAAGTCCTTCACAGGCTGGTTGGCCAGCACAGACCTCACTTCACCAGGCAGCTGCTGCATAAACAATTCCCTAAAGAGGAAACATGGGGTATGGTCGCCCAGGAGTGCCAGCATGTGATCCATCAACTCCGACGGCTTGGAGTCGCCTAAACCAGTCAGCGAGAGCAGGCGGCGGGCGCGCTCAGATTCATTCAGTTCAAAAGTGCCCAGCAACAGCTCCTTCAAACTCTTGTACTTGTCCTCAGCTGGAGGGTTTTTGAGAAGACTCACCACCCGTGGAGTTGCCCAGCACCGCAACAACATAGCAGTATTTCGTGTTGTCAGCTGCGATCTCCCGAATTGTGAACTGAGCCTCCGCCTGTGCGAACCAAACTGCGGCGTGGCCCTCCCAGAACTCCGGTAGCTTGATAGCAACGGCGTTCGTCGCCATTGTGCAAAAAAAAAGGAAAAACAGCGCGATCAAACACACTCTGGAATCGTCCAAAGAGTTGCCGGGGTCACCAGTGTAGGAGCCGGGAAGGAGGAGGCGAGAGGCGAGAGATAATGCTCAATAAACTCTGAGAACAGGGGTCACTTTATTCTCCGTTAACACGTTGTGAAAACAAGTGAAAACCACAACATCAGAAAAACCGGGAAGCTTCTACGCTGCACTGCTTTACGTGACAACGTCACCGATTGTCGCAATGTGAATTATCAGCATCTAGGTAGGTACCCCTACAGTATATGATTTTTGCATTTCCACAGATGCAAATATGCTTGTGTGTCGTGTGTGCATTAAATCCTTTCGATATTTGGTATCAACATGATGCAACTCTTGACAGTTTTGGTCCACGAAGCTGAGCTCGCTCACTCACCCGGCTTGCTCATCTCGGGTAATCTAACCATGGCGTCAATATGATTTCTTGTTGTGGTGTTTTTGGATATACAAACAGGACACATGCCCAGTGCCTTAATTCAAGGCCAACACTACAGTTCTGTGGCCGACACTCAACCAAGTCAGAATGCCAGATCTGGGTCAGACCCGTTTGGCTAACTGGGTTGTCATTCCCATCTCACTTTTGCTACGCTAGGATCACATGCTGCAGTTTTGAAGCAAAATTAGTTTATGGCTAGCTAACTATCTATGATAGAAAACATGGGCTACTGTGAGATTATTTTGAATCAAACTGAATTTTAATACGACTGCATCAGTAACCTGCTCTAGGTTCATGCTGAACTACAAAGCCCAAATATCAAAGTCATGCCTCCTAATTACCATATAGACAAAGAAATACAGAAAAACATTTATTCTGATCTATTCATTTCTGTGAAAGTTTTAATATTTATTGCAATATTTATTTATTTATAAATTCCTAATTTTGGCATTTCTGGTCGTCCATATAACCGTGCTAAAAGTGTCATTTTGAGACCATTTTAGCTGCCCTATAGAAGTGAATGGAGAGCGACAAATACCCTATTCTGGATTATCACCCCAGGGGAGCACAGAGCAACTAACGAACATGTTTCACCACCATTTGGACTCATCATGGCCAGGTAACTACACAACCAAAAGTTCTACCAAAGTTCAGTCGTGCTTGTACCTGCAGGCCCTCCAGGATTGGAGTCCGATTTATTTAGTAGGAACCTGGAATCCCGTCACACTCTGGCTGCAGGTGTGAAAACTTGTGTTTTTTTCCCCCTTAAGATTCAACAATTTAATTCCCACTGCTATTGGGGGACAACAAAAGCTGAAATGCTGTATCATGGACTTCAGAAGCCACCACTAGGGGGCGCTGTGAAACTTAAAACATACAGGCGCCACGGTCTCCTCCCAATGAACGTTTGTAAATCTAGCCTGTTTTAGCTGGCTGATGATTTCAAGACCATAGTTAATAACTATGTCACAGGAAGTACGGTGAGATGGACCACAGCACTACAAAATATTTACATAATAGGAATTACATGACATTTTATTAATTTCCCTTTTGTGGGCAATAGTTGTGACGTTTGAGACAGACCTGCGTTGTTCACAAGCTAAAAGCTTTTTTACTGCAGACACCATCTGTCAGATCACCACCTTCATCTGCACATCTTTGAAGTTAGACTCTTGACCAGTTTAAGATGGAGACACAGAGTCTGGCATGAGCAATATCCATTTGGTCTGACCAAAGAAACCAGAGCGTTGTGTCTTCATACAGGATCAAATAAAAAAAAAAACAGTCCATACCATATTAAAATAACATGATTTTAATGTTAGCTTTATTTAAAAAAGGTTCAAATATACAGTTACTATAATTTAATATATATATGCATATTCTAGCCATTTAATAAAAACAGATGTTATTTTATCGGACAATAATGAATTAGGGTTTTTTTTGTTGTATTTTACATTTTTTGTACAAACGGGAAAAGCTGTTTGGGGTGGAGGTTAAATTTGCAGGGAAGAGGGGTGACAGAGTTACAGTGCTCTTAATGCATAGAAAAGATAACATTAGCAGTACGGAGAAGGCCTGCATTAGCAGTACGGAGAAGGCCTGCATTAGCAGTACGGAGAAGGCCTACATTAGCAGTACGGAGAAGGCCTACATTAGCAGTACGGAGAAGGACTTGAGCGCTGTTGGGGAAACAAAGGGAAGCTGATCAGGTTCTGACCTGATGGGTCTGTTTTAACAAACCCAGGTCCCGGGTGACCAGGACACTTATGAACATACAACAGGTAAAGTTGACGCATAGATTCTCATGGAGAAATTAAGTGTATTTGAACTTATTTTGTGGTGTGTGTATCGGAATGATCATAAGTTTGTATGAAAGGCATTTTGGTCAGTATGGGGGGCATTTGGCGTTTTCATATTTTAAAAAAACATGTTCTGTCCACATGAAGATGTGTGTGATGTGTCCACAGGAACACAGTTTCTCTATTTTGGAATGGGTGCCCCATCTTATCTGCTGTGATGATTCACAGGTCTGATTTTTCCCTCCCAAACGAAGCGGGACGCTGCGCACGAGGTAGTAACACAGTCTGCAACGTGTTAAATAATTATATGCGCCAATTTATTCATCGAAGCAAAGGAGTTATCTTGTGGAAATGTGCCTCTGCCATATATACCGCATGCTGAATTTGAACACATCTGTTTCTGACGCGGCGGGTTTTGGGAATTCTGCGCGCATTGCACAAAGTCGGACAGTAACCCTGAGGACGAGCGAGACGAGAGCGGCTTCCAACGAGCCGTTTCCCTTCCGTCTGATTCTTCCGTCGTCTGAAGGGAAATTCACTATAATACGTGCGCTGATGTGAATAGTAAGATCATTCGCCTCTTCATAGCCACTAAGTATTTTAATTCATACATTTTATCCCTTACGTTAGAAACTGTACACTGCCAAAAAAAAATTACATTCATGTAATCTTTTTCCATTATTCATAAGGCTAATTTTTTTCTGGTAGCCACCTGAAATATCTTAAGTAAAACCATTTTTATTTCTTGCATTAGTTGCGCAAGCTGGACATGGCATTTCACGGGAGGTGCACTTCCTCCAAGAGAGAAATAAACATACTTGTGTGCATTTCTTAAAAACAGGAAATCTGCCATGATAGGAAAAAAAAAAACATTCTAAAGAAAAAACATTCACATAATCTAGGTTTCTGTGATTTGGGGTTTAAAGGCATACGGAAGTTTGTTAGAACATAATGTTGTATAGCTACCTGGCACCGATATGAGTCGTAATATTCAAGCTCACCTTCATGACTTGCTCCAGTGGTCAGCAACTGGCCAACGAAGAATGACGTTTTTTCTCTCTCCATTCACTGCCACCACATGGCGAAACAGGTCTCAAAAGCACTTTTAGCACAAATTAATGCAAACAACGCAGATAATGCCGATATAAAAAATCACGACATCCGGAACCAACCGTTTGAAAAGATAAAAAGCTCCATTCTTGATATTTTACACTTTTTCCAAACCCAGGTTTGGAAGAAGATCCGGTCATTAGTTTATTAATCTCCTTGTTTCGTTCTTGCGCCCGTAACAGTCCCACTCACTTCCTGAAGTGTGCGTTAGTAAACAGAGCAGCAAAGTAGTAAAATAGTTCTTCAAAATCAAATCAATCAAAAATTGGTTAAAATGTTTCAAACGTTCCGTTCTGGATGACATGATTTTGTATATCGGCATAATCCGCGTTGTTTGCATTAATTTGTGCTAAAAGTGCTTTTGAGACCTGTTTCTCCATGTGGTGGCAGTGAATAGAGAGAAAAAACTTCATTCTTCGTTGGCCAGTTGCTGACCACTGGAGTAAGTCATGAAGGTGAGCTTGAATATTATGACTCATATCGGGGCCAGGTAGCTATACAACATCATGTTCTAACAAACTTCCGTATGCCTTTAAGGAAAGTTAGTGTTTAAGTGGCAAGAGAGAGAAGGCTTGTCGGTACTGAGTTACCAACACAGTGACAACAGAAATAAAAATGGAACTTGGGGGGGGGGGGGGGCGGTCACAAATTTGAACGACGTACTAAGAAACTAGATTTTTTTTTTAAACACTAGTAGCTTAAACAAACTATTGTGCTAATGCTTGAATCAATCCTGGGTCTCTTCATAAAACATTAATGACATTAATTACCCAACCATTTTCTCTGAAAACTGTTGCAGTCATTTTGGGCAAAGTGACAACATAATATAATAAAGATATATTAAAATTATGTATTAAAATTGTATAATTAAAAAAATATATAATAAAACGCTACTGGGTGGGGGTCAGTATCAAAAGATAATGTTTTCAATTTGCCCAAAATGCCACCAGTAGCCGTTAAAAACTGGTATTTAAAAAATGTCTGAAACTAGAGGAGCGGTCTCAAGAATGCTAAGATGTCACATTAAGTGTCACAGTAACTGTCCATTTAATGTTTTTTTTGCCGTTTAGGGAAAATAAGATGACGATAATGCTTTATGAATACAATGTTTTAACTGCTATGCTGCGGAAGAAATACACATCCTACTTCCTCCCAGCACTCACTTCCTGCTTCCTTATGGCCCACTTCCTGCTTTCTTCAGCTCACTTCCTGCTTCCTCCTGGCTTGTTGACGCTTTGCTTGGCTCACTCCCGAGCCTCAGACTGGTGCATGCTGGGCTATCCCAAGGTCATTTAAGTCGGGCTGGGCGAAGAAGAGTTCATCCCCTCCTCTTTTTCAGAAGACATTTCAATATCTGCGTTAGAGGTGCGTGACGTGAAATACATTTTCAAAAAGAGGAGGCCTCTCCAGGGCCCCCCCGCCCCCGCCCCCGCCCCCCCAACCTGAGGAGGACCAGATGTCTTGAGAATCGCCCAGTGCTATTCCTTCATTTCCCAAATAGCAACGTCCCACAGAATGATAGATGTCTTTTTTTTTTATAGACAAAAATAATAATAATCATCATAACAATGGTAGACATGGTGAGATTCACACATTCATGTGGGAGACTCAGGTGTGCGGGTCTCTGAGTCCGAGTCTTTGGGTTAGTAAGGTGTGGGAGACTCAGGTGTGCGGGTCTCTGAGTCCGAGTCTTTGGGTTAGTAAGGTGTGGGAGACTCAGGTGTGCGGGTCTCTGAGTCCGAGTCTTTGGGATAGTAAGGCCTTGTACTTCTGTTCCCCAGGATCAGAGGGACATGTACTGGTTGTCGATGGCTCTCTTGCGCCCCCTGTCGGGCGGCTCCAGCTCATAGTCAGAGTCACGCTGAGGGTGTGGGGGAGGGAGGGGGTTGGCATGCCTGTGCAAAGGCCGGCGGTCCGCAGACTCGCTCCAGCGCAGGGTCTCCAGGTGGGGGCGCTCTGGGGTGGGGGGCGAACTTCTCTGGAACAGCTGCCCTGGCGGGGGGAGGGTCCCAGGGAGCAGACTCGTAGGGGCACGCAGGCGGGGGCAGTCGGACGAGCTGCAGTGGGCCAGGCTCGGCTCCGAACTCCAGCGGTCCAGAGAGAAGGGAACCAGCACCACTGAGCCAGTCACGCTCTGACCTGCAGGAAAACAACCAAACACAATCACGCACTGTATTCAACTGACCAATCACATCACAGACTGAATACAACCAACCAATCACAATCATGCACTGCATTCAACCGACCAATCACATCACAGGCTGAATACAACCAACCAAACACAATCACGCACTGCATTCAACCGACCAATCACATCACAGGCTGAATACAACCAACCAAACACAATCACGCACTGCATTCAACCGACCAATCACATCACAGGCTGAATACAACCAACCAAACACAATCACGCACTGTATTCAACTGACCAATCACATCACAGACTGAATACAACCAACCAAACACAATCACGCACTGCATTCACTCAATAGAAAAACACAGAGGTCACCACCCCAAACAAGATCATTAATGAACTGGGGAATAATTGTATGCTTCTTCAGAAAACGCTACATGCTAAAATACACCGTTACAGGCAGCTAGGTCTCCCATTGTTACACTGAACAATCCTGCTTACAGGGGGGCACAAATGCATCGTTAATCTTTTTCCGCATTTATTAGCGGATGAGATCATAGCCGCTTGCAAGACCACGAACGCTGTCATTCTCATTATTTTTTACACGTTTGATGGCTACTATAGAAAAAAAGGCAAGAGACCTGCTTGGCAACATTTGAGTTTTCCACTCAGTACGGCAAACTCTAATCGGCGCTTTTGGAAGAAAACTTGGCCTGTAATGATTTCCGAGGCAATAAATAAAAAAACTACAGAAAAAAATATCAATTCCCTGTTTAGTGATATAAAAATTCTTCAAATAAGTTTGCGCACTTCACAAAATCCTGAGATATATAATCCAGGTGTGTTGGTTGCAAAAAATCTAATGAGAGAAAACGTGTAAGGAACCCGCACACTTAAATAAAAAAGGAAAAAATCTAAACAGAAGTGTACTGATGCAAAATATATTTATTCACAACGTGCTCGTGTGAAGTATAGAAAAACAAACAAAAAAAGAAAGCGTTTGGGATTACACCATCATCAGATCTAAAAAAACCCACCATATACGTTAATCAACTTCATTAATTAGCCAATTTGCCAATAGAATGTCTCTGCTTTGACTAGATAAGACGAACGTTTTGTGATAAAGGGGGTCAGAAAATAACTTGGAGCATAAGTTTAGTCATATTAAAGAAATATTTACTGAACTGGAATAAATTAAAAAATGATGCCGCTGGTTTGTAAGAAAGATGGGGTATATATTTATGGTTACTGAATCATGGGTGGTCTTGTAGAAAATCAGTCTTACTTCCCAAAAATAAAAACTGTTTTAAAACATTTATGATGAAAAATCTATTTCACTGAAAAAAAACAGCAAAACACATAAAAGAATATAGTCTTATATCCAATAAGTGAATCTAAAATCCTATATTTGTGGTTTCTCCATTTAGACGGATGAGAAATAATCTACATGTGATAAATATGGAGAAAATGATGAAAATATAGGGTTCCGTTAGTGCTTGTGGCCCCATATGTTTCATCGTACTTATTGTGCATCTTTATCAAGGGCGAACACCTCTGGACCTGCACGTAAAAAATAATCAGATTAAAAACTAACGGCGAAGTCAGTGGGACAGCTGACTCTTTATGACGCACGTTTTCTGACACCCATCACAAATGTTCTGATAGATGTACAAGAAACAGGAAACAGGAAACAGAAAATTGATAAAGCTGTATTAGTGCAGCTTTTTAGTTTTAATAAATTACTTAATATTTTATAAAATATTATTTTTTAAATACGTTTCGGGAGCTGATATATCTTCTGCGACAAAAGAGGTTGACTGACATGAAACACATCAGGATTAGTTTGTTGTTTAAAACAACACTCCATTAAGGAGTAGACCAGGTAGAATAACATTAGCCAACTGGTTTAAAATATAACAGAAACCCCCTTCACCTGCTATAAAATATTTAAGTGTTGTACACATATATTATGTGAGTGTGTGTGTGTGTGTGCGCGTGTGTGAGAAAATATAAAAATATACACTAGCTCAGGTATGTGAACAGGCGTGTGTGTGTGTGTGCGTGTGCATGTGCGTGTGTGCATGTGTGCGCATGCATGCGTGCATGTGTGTGTGCGTGCGTATGTGTGTGTATGCGTGCATGTATATATGTGTATGTGTGCGTGTGTGCGTGCTTGTGTGTGTGTGTGTGTGTGCATGTGTGTGTGCATGTGTGTGAGAAAGTGTGTGTGCATGTGTGTGAGAAAGTGTGTATGCGTGTGTGTGAGAGAGTGCGTGTGTGTGTGCGTGCGTGCGTGCGCGTTTCCTCTTTTCGGTTCGCTCAGAGTTCTCAGAAGTCGTCTTAACCACCAGCAGAGAAAAACAGAACTGGCCGGATCCTGTGTGCCTCTGCAACGCAGCCCTGGACCCCTCCTTCTGTGTGTCTGTGTATCCCATAATCCCCCACTCTGGCCATGGACCCCCTCCTTCTGTGTGTCTGTGTATCCCATAATCCCCCACTCTGGCCACGGACCCCCTCCTTCTGTGTGTCTGTGTATCCCATAATCCCCCACTCTGGCCCTGGACCCCTCCTTCTGTGTGTCTGTCTATCCCATAATCCCCCACTCTGGCCATGGACCCCCTCCTTCTGTGTGTCTGTCTATCCCATAATCCCCCACTCTGGCCACGGACCCCCTCCTTCTGTGTGTCTGTCTATCCCATAATCCCCCACTCTGGCCACGGACCACCTCCTTCTGTGTCTGTCTATCCCATAATCCCACACTCTGGCCACGGACCCCCTCCTTCTGTGTGTCTGTCTATCCCATAATCCCCCACTCTGGCCACGGACCACCTCCTTCTGTGTCTGTCTATCCCATAATCCCACACTCTGGCCACGGAAAGCTCCGGTGAGCCTGCAGGCCTTAGACATTACCTGCTCATTAACTGCTCATTGCCTTAACTGTGACTGAATCAAGCTGTCAGCACTGCGTTATCACCCAGCGCTATGAAACAAACTCACAGATAATAAAACAAAACCATAAATAACATCTCCACAGCAGCTCCACTACAGAAGAGAAACTTTCATGAGGGGATTTACATCCCAGTGCAGTACAGGGGACTCACCTGGCGATGTGGGGTGGGGTGGGGCGGGGCAGCGGACTCACCTGGCGTTGTGGGGCCAGCCATCACAAAGCTGGACAGCGTGACGTCACAGGCAGCTCCACACTCGAGCGGGATGGGGGACAAACAGAAGTGGCTCAACATGTCCATTACTGAGGAGAAACGCAGGTGCTGCACCCGACACTGACCCCTGTCCGTCAGAGAAAGACGCAAGTGCTGCAGGAGAGCGAGAGAAAGAGGGAGGGAGGAGGTGGGAGAGAGAGAGGGGGAAAGAAAGAGGGGGAGAGAGGGAGGGAGAGAAGGAGAGGGGGAGAGGGAGAGAGAGAGAGGGAGAGGGAGAGAGAGAGGGGGAGAGGGAGAGAGAGATGGAGAGGGATAGAGAGGGAGAGGGAGAGGGGGAGAGAGGGGGAAAGAAAGAGGGGGAGAGGGAGAGAAGGAGAGGGGGAGAGGGAGAGAGAGAGGGGGGAGAAGGAGAGGGGGAGAGGGAGAGGGAGATGGACGGAGAGAGAGAGAAAGAGAGGGGGAGAGAGAGGGAGGGGGAAAGAAAGAGGGGGAGGGAGGGAAGGAGGGAGGAAGGGTTCAGCCCAGTGTGACAGCATGTTAAAATCAACACGTCACAGACTTTGAAGTTTTACAGACTTCAGTTTTTCCTGTATTGGGGGCGTGTTAGGGGTGTGTTTGTGGGCGTGTTTGAGGGTAGGGGGGCGTGTTTGAGGGTAGGGGGGCGTGTTTGAGGGTATGGTGGGCACGTTTGGGGTGTGAGTTTGTGGGCATGTTTGAGGGTATGGTGGGCACGTTTGGGGTGTGAGTTTGTGGGCGTGTTTGAGGGTAGGGGGGGCATGTTTTGGGTGTGTGTTTGAGGCCGTGTTTAGGCGTGTCACCTTGGCCTTGCCCTGGTAGTTGCAGGTGACCGTTTGAGGGTGGGGGTATGTGCTCAGGGGTTCATTCCAATCGCCTATTTTCACTCCTTGCACCCTCTCCTCGCGTCCTTTCCTTGCTCCTTAGCTCCACCCAACAGAGGACGCAAGGAAAGAATGCAAGGATCAGATACAAGGACGGAGGAATCGAGGAAACATGAAATCGGCAAAACCTTGCTCAATCAAGCGTCAGCGTCCTATTTTGCCTACATGCTTAACTACAATGCTTTTTTGCTTATTTTTTCATGAATACACGTTGCTTTTGTTAGTCATGAACGAGTGTCATTATGGATTAAAGTGCTTTATAATAAATGTAAAGGAACGGTAAAATTGCATTTGTGTAGGGGTGTGGCCTGCGACGTGGCAGATGTGGAGAGTGGTGGAAAATGTATACACGTCACGTGTTCTGAGAAAAGGCTTTTTGCAAAGACTACACTTGTGTTTCCTCACTGAAGCATCCTCCTCGTTCCTCCAATGATCATTCAGCGGTTTGGAGTATCCTTATAGATGGCGAACCTCGATCGATTTCCGGGTCAGGTGTGGACCGAGGAGACGAGGACGGATAAAACAAGCGATTGGAATGAAACCCAGGCGTGTGTTTAGGCGTGTCACCTTGGCCTTGCCCTGGTAGTTGCAGGTAAGCGTTTGAGGTTGGAGTGCATGTTTAGGGGACGTGTTTGGGGGCGCTTTTGGGCATGTCACCTTGGCCTTGCCCTGGTAGTTGAAGGTGAGCGTTTGAGGTTGGAGTGCATGTTTAGGGGACGTGTTTGGGGGCGCTTTTGGGCATGTCACCTTGGCCTTGCCCTGGAAGTTGAAGGTGAGCGTTTGAGGTTGGAGTGCATGTTTAGGGGACGTGTTTGGGGGCGCTTTTGGGCATGTCACCTTGGCCTTGCCCTGGAAGTTGAAGGTGAGCACGTAGTCTCCCCTGCGCGTCTCGCTCTGCCGCACCAGAAACACGCCGTGCCCCTCAGGACCCGAGGTCTGCACCAGGTGGGCCGCCTTCACCCGCGAGATGGGCCCGTGGAACCAGGGGTATGCCCACAGGAACTGATCCACCTTATGGTACACCTGCTCGGGCGGGGCGAAGGGCGGAGACCCTGGGGAGGGAGAGGGGACATGTCAGAGACACCTTAGCCGCACCTGTCCACGTGCGTCCAAATGGGTGTCCATTACGCACCCTGGGTTTATAGTCCCCGTTGCCCCTGGGTAACTGCTGTGAGAGGGGCAGTTATGACCCACCTTGGCCTGCCGACTCTGAGCTTCCTCTCCTGGTGCTGGCTATGGCATCGCCCAGAGGCATGGTGAGGAACTCCATATCCACACTGTCCGACCTGCAACACACAAACTGTTACACACTGCTAACATAGCCTGTTACACGCAGCTAACATAGCCTGATACATATAGCTAACATAGCATGTTACAGGCAGCTAACATAGCCTGATACATATAGCTAACATAGCCTGATACACGGCTAACATAGTCTGTTACATACTGCGAGCATAGCCTGATACACACAGCTAAAATAGCCTGTTACAAATGGCCTAACATAGCATGTTACAAACGGCCTAACATAGCATGTTACAAACAGCTAACATAGCATGTTACAAACGGCCTAACATAGCATGTTACACACTGCTAACATAGCCTGTTACATGCTGCTAACGTAGCCTGTCACATATAGCTATAATAGCCTGTTACACGCAGCTAACATAGCCTGATACATATAGCTAACATAGCATGTTACAGGCAGCTAACATAGCCTGATACATATAGCTAACATTGCATGTTACAAATGGCCTAACATAGCATGTTACACACAGCTAACATAGCATGTTACAAACGACTAACATAGCCTGATACACACAGCTAAAATAGCCTGTTACAAATGGCCTAACATAGCATGTTACAAACAGCTAACATAGCATGTTACACACAGCTAACATAGCATGTTACACACAGCCAACATAACATGTTACACACAGCTAACATAGAATGTTACAAACAGTCCTAACATAGTATGTTACACACAGCTAACATAGCATCTTACACACAGCTAACATAGCATGTTACACACAGCCAACATAGCATGTTACACACAGCCAACATAGCATGTTACACACAGCCAACATAACATGTTGCACACAGCTAACATAGCATGTTACAAACGGCCTAACATAGCATGTTACACACAGCTAACATAGCATGTTACACACAGCCAACATAGCATGTTACACACAGCCAACATAGCATGTTACACACAGCCAACATAACATGTTACACACAGCCAACATAACATGTTACAAACGGCCTAACATAGCATGTTACACACAGCTAACATAGCATGTTACAAACGGCTAACATAGCATGTTACACACAGCTAACATAGCATGTTACACACAGCTAACATAGCATGTTACACACAGCTAACATAGCATGTTACACACAGCTAACATAGCATGTTACACACAGCCAACATAGCATGTTACACACAGCCAACATAACATGTTACACACAGCTAACATAGCATGTTACAAACGGCCTAACATAGCATGTTACACACAGCTAACATAGCATGTTACAAACGGCTAACATAGCATGTTACACACGGCTAACATAGCATGTTACACACAGCTAACATAGCATGTTACACACAGCTAACATAGCATGTTACACACAGCTAACATAGCATGTTACACACAGCTAACATAGCATGTTACACACAGCTAACATAGCATGTTACACACAGCTAACATAGCATGTTACACACAGCTAACATATTTAGAGGCTGGGACACTGTGTGTCACTTTCAGAGCTAAAATAATCCTCCTTTGTGCCCTGGTTCATTAAATACACGCCTCAGTCTCTTTAGTGAGCTAATCAGTCAAACACAGTTCATTCTTCTATCAGCCTGTGAGTGGTGGTCAAACCCATGGAGGAAGTGAGTAAGTAAAAGGGGAAAGAGAGAGATTGAGAGAGAGAGAAAGACTGTGTGGGGACCTCCGGGGTTAGAGGAAGAGGCATGCTAAGTCAGGAAGCATGTCTTGTAATTCTGGGAAATGTGAAATGTTATTGTTTCTCTGCCCCAAAGAAACACTGCAAGTAAGATAGAGGGGGGGGGGGAGAGAGTGTGAGAGAGCGAGCGAGAGAGAGAAAGAGAGGGACAGGGAGAGAGAGAGAAAGAGAGCGAGCGAGAGATAGAGAGAGAGGGAGATAGAGAGAAAGAGAGAGACAGAGAGAGGGAGAGAGAGAGGGAGAGGGGGACAGGGAGAGAGAGAAAGAGAGAGGGACAGGGAGAGAGAGAGAAAGAGAGAGAGAGAGAGAGGGACAGGGAGAGAGAGAGAAAGAGAGCGAGCGAGAGATAGAGCGAGAGGGAGATAGAGAGAAAGAGAGAGACAGAGAGAGGGAGAGAGAGAGAGAGGGAGAGAGAGAAAGAGAGAGAGGGACAGGGAGAGAGATAGAAAGAGAGAGAGAGAGAGGGACAGGGACAGGGAGAGAGAGAGAGAGAGAGTAGAATCAAGGCCAGGTCAGAACCTGCTGAATTGCTGACTTGTGTTTGGAGCACACTCAATAACACACTCAATAACACACTCAATAACACACTCAATAACAGGAAGAGGCTTTTTCTTAATGCATGTTTCACTCGAGGTTAGCGCTTAGTTCCAAGCAAGAGGAAATTAACCACACAAACACATGCATGCACACACACACACACACACACACACACACACACACACACACACACACACACACACACACACACACACACACAACACACAGTGACTCATAGCCAAATTCATAACCGCACGTCGACAGACGCTCTAGGCTAGTTGATGTGGCTTTGTGACAGGTATCCCATGCTGCCCTGGGCTCTGGAGCCTCGTCAGCCCCCTGTGTCCAAACGGCTGCAGGAAACAGGAAACAGGAAGTGCAGCTGCAGGGCGGGATGGGTGGTGGGGCACTAACTCCGCCCTACGCCCCCAGCCCTCGAGTTTGAGGTTGCTTGATGACATTTTCAAAGCTAGGTCCTCAACCTCCAACTCCCATGCAGAGCCCAGCAGCCAAACACACCATGAAGCCTTTCGGTCCTAACTTTCACTGAGACAAACCTGTTCAGCAGGACAGAGGATTTATTCCAGGATTCCTGTAGAATAATTTTAGAATTACTGTAGGGATTGGGGAATAGGCCAGTGTGTTGATACTATAGGCTCCAGTGAGTCCTGTAGGACAGATCCTGTAGGACAGATCCTATAGGGCAGATCCTATAGGACAGGCCGTACTGCTTGGGCTGCCTCAGGATGTTCGGTCCTGAATGCGATGCCCCGCGCCGCCCCACCCCCCGATTGGTGATAGACCCCACTAGAGGAGATGGGGCCTCACTGGAGGAGATGGGGCCCCACTGGAGGCGATGGGGTACCAATGGAGGAGATGGGGCCCCTCTGGAGGCGATGGGGCCCCTCTGGAGGCGATGGGGCCTCACTGGAGGAGATGGGGCCCCAATGGAGGAGATGGGGCCACGGGTGTCTCAAGGCAGCAGCAGCACAGAGAATTCCACACATCTGCAAAAATGGCAAAGGTCCCGAGACCCCCCCCCCCCACCCTCACCTACAGTCCGAGCAGCAGGGCCTCCCCAAACACACACACGCGCATGCACATGACACAAACACGCACACACGCACACACGCACGCACGCACGCACGCACACAGACACACAGACACACAGACACACAGACGCACACAAAGGCAGCGTATCATTCTGCTTCTCACCCGTTGTTGATACATTCTTTAATTTCTGTGGTCCAGGAGCTGACCTGCTGGTCGTTGTCCGTCTCAAAGATATAGCTGACCGGATACTGCTTAACCTGTGAGGAGCACAGAGGCTGTCACTGTCCTTATACACTATCACTGTACACACACACACACACACGCACACAAGCATGCACAAACACACGCACAGATACACAAATTATATACATACACTCACTTCTCTGTACACACACACACACACACACAAATTATATACATACACTCACTTCCCTGTATATACACACACACACACACACACACACTGTGGCTGCTGGGCTGTGGGGGATGGGGTGTGTGTGTTTTGGACTGGCTTTCAGCTCCCTGTCAATATCTAAAAATATGCTTCAAAATATGAACAGTGGCTTGGTGGAGCTCTCTGCTCCAGACAGAAATGATGATTTTACCACTCTTTCAGAAAGAAGGAGCTTCATGTAAAAGAATAAACTGCAGGACAGGAACCATAACATGCTAATGTGCTATTTACCCGCCTGGCTACGGCGTGGCTCACCTTTAAAACAAATGTGTTTAAGTTGTCGGGCATCTCCAGGCGATTACAGCGACGCACCTCGGACACGTCAGAGCACCGTGCCGTCAGCTTTGAGCTGGAACACTGGGAAGAGCACAGACACACAGACAGGATTGTAAAATGAGGAATGTGCCGTGTGCTTCCCACAGCACTCACAGGTTTAATATCGCTAACGCAGCTTCCCAGTCCTGTCTCTTCTTACACATCTCTGACTAGCTGACTCATTTCCTCTCGGCTGACACAGACCCACACTTCCACACAGGGTTTGGTTTTAGTTGGTCTTAATATTGGGTTCAGCGTGTTTAAAAACCTATTGTAAATAAATAGAGGGGGGGGGAGGCTTGGCAGGTTGTGCCGTTGGATAAATTCATTTAGTTGCATTTTACATATTTTTCATAACATTCCTCTCAGGGATGAACTGGGTTGTGCAAGCGAGACTCCAGACGGTTCATGACTAGCCTGGGAATTGAAGTTTTGAGCTGAGACGCAGAGCCTTGAACATCTGCGAGCCGTACAGTCCCTGCTTTGAAAAACCACTGGCACGCAACGCCGTCTCAACTTCCCCAAGCGAGCACAACAGCCCAGCATAAGGCTGCTCTCCCAAGATCCGCTTTTTCAAAGCAAAACCCAAAGATTTAACCGATTTTTCTTGAGAAAGAGCGGTTCTGAGCCTGCAGAAGCCGGTGGATCTCGATTCAGTTTGGAACCTCGATACTTTTGGAGGGAAAGCCGTCATGAAACACGACTGGACAAAAGCTACACCTGGATCTCTTCAAAAAGAGCGTTACATCGCAACGCTGTTCACAAATACTTATACACTACATAAATACATACATACACACTACACATCTTTACTGCACTTCTGTTCACCCTGAGGACCGAACCCAGATGTTGAATTCCCTTTCGCTCACGCTCACTATCCGCTGGCTTTGTCCACAGCGCGGGATATCAACACACAGTGGTGTGACCCCGCCCACTCATTATTACTTCCATCACTGGCCACATTGTGCAGTTATCCTGCCCGGCTGATGTCACAGGGGATCAGCCAATAAGCACTCAGATTATCTGTGCAGCAGCGTTAGCGTATACACAGTTCCCAGGAGGACCGTTTTACTGTGTAAACCTTTATGTGTGTTTTCTTTGGTTTGGTGTTTGTGGGGACTGGAAATAGGGGGGGGGGGGGGCGTGGTGGGTGGTCTCTCTCCCTCTCTCACACACACACACACACACACACACAAGCCTGGGCCTCAGCATGTTTGCAGGTGTGACAGACTGACCCCAGGATGATGTCATTAACAAGGGATAGAGAAGGCGGAGTCTCTCTCCCTCCACTGCAGGAGGCTATCGATTAACCACGACGCTACAAGCCACCATTTTAATCAGCTCTTCCTTCCCTTACAATTTGACATTTAATTTACGCTGCAACCAAGAAATGGGAATCAAAAGGGGCAGCTTTCCTTCTTTAAGAATGTCACAGTGACAGCAGTGCAAAAGAACCACCCTCACCAATACCTGCGAGGCTACTGGGCATTTAACGTGAACATTTCATTCTGTATGTATAAGTATAAGTCAGTTTTACCTGCACATGAAATGAAATGGCAGGGATATTTATGCTACTTTTCAAAGCATTTTACTTTTTAAATTTGAGTTGAAATGGAGTGTAATGATTGTAACTTTTTTCCTGTCAGCCTACAGTACCCACAATGCACTTCCAAGCTGGTTGTGTGTTGTCTATCTGTTAGCACAAGGCTCCTTCAGTTTCATAATTCATTTACACAATTGACTGAATTTTAAAGAAATTCACCCCAAGTCCTGTAGTAGTTTCGCAAAAAAATTGACATAAATCAATGCTCATGTATCCAGAATGCATTGTGGGTACTGTAGGTCAGTCCTGCAACATCTACCCATTAGCACAAGGCTAGCTCCATGATAAAATACAGGGTTGCCAACTTTCAGGCTCTGGGTGGGAGAGACACGCCGTCAGGCTCTGTCTCGCGCTTTAATACATAAAACTCCTGAAGACTCACCTGTTCAGGCAGGCGTTTGGTGATCTGGGCTCCTATTGACCCCCCCGTGTTGTTATGATTTATTCTGTGTGGTTGCTGGGGTTGTTATTTGACTTACTAATGAAGCAACAATCCCCCTGCTGTCAACCAAACCCCCCCACCCCATCCGTGATCTGTATCCCCCCCCCCCCCCCGTCAACAATTGACAAGCGTTTTCAAAGAAAATAAAACAAAGGAAACGAGGGAGGAGGTAGAGAATGATTAGATGATTTGACAGTAAAAAGTAGGTTAGGAATCTACAAAAAGATTTTAAATTAGCTCATAAGCTACAAAAAAACCAAAAGGTTTTCAAAACCGACACCCGCCTCTCAAAGAAATTATTTCCTAAAAGAACAATTTTCTTTAAGACAGAGAAAGGTTACATATCTAACTTCTGGCTGGTTTATGAATACTGGTATCCGTGGTACCATTTTATAAACTGGTTTCAAACATAAAAAATCAGATGGTTAAAATCAGTAGACTCATGTCCCACAGAGTGAACATAAATCATTTTATTTTCGTAAAATCAAAAAAATGACATGAAGTGAAATATTAACACAGCAGCCATCCCCAGATGTGGAAGATACGAACACTCTCACACAGATATGATGTTCTGAGCCTCAGGAAGTGGACATTATATAGATTAAAATCCTTGATAGAGCAGACGTGCACGTCACAGCAGAATATTGCAGCCACAGCTGCAACGCGACACGTTAAAAAATCCACGAAATTGGACCAGCTTTTTCAGGCTAAACGCTAAACAGCGCACATCCTCCACTGTTCACCTGAACTGAAACCTGCGGTTGAGATGAAAACAGCGACACTGCAGTACAGATGGAGGTGAAAGTAACGGGTTTCTCGCGTCGTCCGCCAGAATGGCCCCCGATGTGAAAGTAAGTTTCAGGAGGTCCAGAGTGATACATAGAAAGGGGTGAGTCATGTTTCGGCAGTGCTGATATTTTAAGAGCGCACTCTAAGCACGAGGCACATGGACGAGGCTTCACCAGCAGTCCCCATTTTACATTGAGCTTTTAACTCATTCAAAGTGACATAAAGCACACAGCGGAAGGTCCTCATAGCAGGCACAGGTGTAATGAACCTGGGGGATAATCACCCAACGTGTTCTCATACGGAGGTGAGTAGAGATAAACTAGTACATACACACATAAATAGAGTCTGTTGGGGATTTAGCCTCACTCAAGGGCTCAATATTGGGGCCAATATTATTACCATTTATATGATTCTACTTGGACGTAACCACATCATCTCTATTTGCTTTTATTACACTAGCAAGCGCATAGCGCAAGCTGGGGGTATTGTTTTCACTCCTGTGTGTGTGTCCCTATCATCCATAACTCTACTCCGATTGTGATGAAACTGTAAATGCCCGACTTCACAGTGCAAGATCCGCTTTAGTCCCATGCACGGGTGTAACATCTCTATGTAATTTTACAAATTAACCATTCAAATGTAACTAAGCCCAAACGTACGATGACATCACAAGTGTTCAGAACTTTAACGTTGCTGTTATTGTGACATCACGACACATCGCACCCATATTTAAAAATAAATACTCAATGCATCATACTGCTTCACCTGAGGTACACAGTGCGATTTTGAGCTTTTAAATTCTGTATAATTATGATACATTTTTGCAGATGATTTAAGAATAGTTTTTTCCCCAATCGGTCAATGCCCGACTTCACACTGCAAGATCACAGTTTTAGCCCCATGCGTGCGTGTAGCATCTTTCTGAGTGCCATTCTAGTTTCACAACCACATCTTTTGTTACTCTCCATACTTATTATTATTCCGCCACTTTTATCTCCTCCTACACCATTCACTACTTACCACAAAATAAATCACCATATTTTAAAACTTACACCTTCACGTGATGACGTCATGTGGTGCTGTAATGGCGACATGTAGTCCCAGCTGTCTCTCGTGTTCGTGTTTGTTCATTTGAATGTGTTTTGTTGTGTCGGGCTTTTGTCTTTGTTTTTTTCATACGCTGGTCTGTAGTGGGACGGGGAAGCGGGCTGGAGATTTTTCAGGGCACTCCTGCTGCTCATTTTGATAATATTTACGAATCGTCTAGTCGATATAATTTTGTTTGTGGTCGTCACCATGGAAACGCATTTGCAACATATGCTCGGGAATGTCCGTTGGATCTGCAGACTGCAGCAACAAAGTTTACCATCGCTCTTCACCGGAGTTGAAGATGTCGGGACTGATCCGGGAGTGCAGGCAATCTTCAAAAGGCAACCAGGGAAGGAGAACATAATGCGGGAGAAGAGTGAGGAGAAGACTGGGAAGATTGACGCAGTTCGGTGCTCCGTTTCGGCGGTGTACAGAGACCGCGGCGCTGCGTGTATGGAGGAGAGTCGTGGAGGCGGAGTTTGTGTGTTGGACTGCTTGGTGACACTGGACATTTCGGGACAGCGGGGGCTATTTTTAATCATGGCTGTATTGCACTTTAATTCACTTGATTGATTAATGATTCTTTTGGATGTCTATTTGATATGTTTGTGTGTTGTGGGTCTGCCGCACTGTCTGTCTTTTTTGTTGTTACTGGGGCTACAACTGAAGTTCCCTAACGGGAAATAAAAGTTATTCTATTCCATTCTATTCTTTCGATCCCTTTATACTGCATTACTACTTCATACCATTTCCACCTTTTATTTACCACCTCACACTATACCATATTACCAACTTGCTAAACCATTTCCTGTAATGGATTTTAGTGGCGGATAATCAAATGCGAAGGTAGGGGGATCAGAAACAAGTCACTCACGCAGTGAGGACCAATAAAGGGAATAACAAAATAAATGCAAAGAAAGGAAACAAATTCCTTGTGGCTAAACAGCCAAATGGAAATCAACCCACTAAAATAGGGCCAACTCGAATAACGAGTGAAACACAAAAACTTAGTCTTCCGAGCTCAATACTGGAGCCAAAACGGGAAACCTAGCAAAGAAAAGAACACCTTCGGCACATAAGTTCAGATGGCCAGAAGAGTGTAAAACAAACGAAACAAAGAAAACTGTCCGAGAGAACAGCAAAGAATAAAATAAATATCACAGAACGCTAACAGGAGGAATAATACCTATACCTGAACTAAAAGCTAATAGCAAGTCCCCCGTGAACATAAACAGCGTTTAATATCAATGGCTGTACCTGGCTCAATGCAATGTCGAATGACAAAGAAGCACCGGGGAAGCGGAAGTGAGGAACTTAAATACCCCGCAGGTAGAGACACAGGTGAAAACAATGATGAGGGAAAGCAAACCCCGGAACGGAACGTGGAAAAAATCCGACGAAAAAGACGAGAACCGCAACGTAAAAAACACTAAAAAGTTGTTATTATTATTATTCATAATAATAATAACATTAATAATAATAATAACAATCAGAGCTGGCCCAGTGCACATTTAATATTATAATATTGTAATATTTAAATGTTTAGTAGCCTCTTTTAAATGGTAAACACTCCCCAAAGTGTCGAGGTTTATGAGGTTTATGCACACATCCCCTTGGCAACAGCCAATCGGATGTGCCTGTGGTAAGAGGGACACACGCCCACTGCCACTCCACTGAGCAGAAACCTCTCTGTCCAGAGAAACAGCTTCCTGGCAGGCAGAAGCAGGTCATGAGAACAGAGAATGAGGCTGCTACCCTACATCCTGAACTGTGACCCCCCTCCCAGGAGTGTGCAAAGGGGACCCCATTTCTACCCCCACCGAGAGCACGCAGGGGACCCCGCTTTATTCAGCCCATTCAACAGCCCCACTTATTAGTCACCGAACGAAGCTGTTCAGGTTTGGGGATGTTTTAAACAGAGAGGGCCATCTCACATCCTGTCTGTGGGCTCAGAATGGGGCATGTTTTAAACAGAGAGGGCCATCTCACATCCTGTCTGTGGGCTCAGAATGGGGCATGTTTTAAACAGAGGACCATCTCACATCCTGTCTGTGGGCTCAGAATGGGGCATGTTTTAAACAGAGAGGACCATCAGACATCCTGTCTGTGGGCTCAGAATGGGGCATGTTTTAAACAGAGAGGACCATCAGACATCCTGTCTGTGGGCTCAGAATGGGGCATGTTTTAAACAGAGAGGACCATCTCACATCCTGTCTGAGGGCTCAGAATGGGGTCATCTCACATCCTGTCTGTGGGCTCAGAAACGTCTGTGGGTAACGGCATCGTTTACCTCCTGCTGTATGTAGCTCATGCTCTCGTCCAGAGCGACGGGCACAGCTCACGTTTACCTACACCAGGGGGGGTTTCATGCAGGGGGGGTAACCCTGGTCCTGGAGTGCCGGTGACGTTTCTGGTTTTTCGTTCCATCGGAGAGCTTGACCTCATGAGATTGATGGATTATTGTCAGAACCTGAATATTCTGAATGGTGAAACGCACATGGTCACCTGCATTCATTTAACCTTATTAATTATAATGAATGCAGTTATACGTTTGGATGGAGCAAAAAATGAAGAGGTTCTACAGAAGAGTATGATGTCTGAAGAGGTTCTACAGAAGAGTATGATGGCTGAAGAGGTTCTACAGAAGAGTATGATGGCTGAAGAGGTTCTACAGAAGAGTATGATGGCTGAAGAGGTTCTACAGAAGAGTATGATGGCTGCAGAGGTTCTACAGAAGAGTATGATGGCTGAAGAGGTTCTACAGAAGAGTATGATGGCTGAAGAGGTTCTACAGAAGAGTGCGACGGCTGAAGAGGTTCTACAGAAGAGTATGATGTCTGAAGAGGTTCTACAGAAGAGTATGATGGCTGAAGAGGTTCTACAGAAGAGTATGATGGCTGAAGAGGTTCTACAGAAGAGTATGATGGCTGAAGAGGTTCTACAGAAGAGTATGATGGCTGAAGAGGTTCTACAGAAGAGTATGATGGCTGAAGAGGTTCTACAGAAGAGTATGATGGCTGAAGAGGTTCTACAGAAGAGTATGATGGCTGAAGAGGTTCTACAGAAGAGTATGATGGCTGCAGAGGTTCTACAGAAGAGTATGATGGCTGAAGAGGTTCTACAGAAGAGTATGATGGCTGAAGAGGTTCTACAGAAGAGTATGATGGCTGAAGAGGTTCTACAGAAGAGTGCGACGGCTGAAGAGGTTCTACAAAAGAGTGCGACACCTGAAGAGGTTATACAGAAGTGTGACGGCAGTGTCACCCATTCGGGGATGGAACCTGCAACCACTGAGTGACAGGCCCAGAATGCATCAGTCTACAGACAGTTCCTCTCTGAACATGCGCACCACTCCTTTAAAGGCCCGCCCCCCCCCCGCATGCTCATTCGCCCCCCTGAGGAGAGGAAGTGGATCCCTGGAAACTGAGCAAGCTGAAATCCCGCCAGTTTGACAATCCGTGGGCCGGAGGAAATTCCTGGTTAATCCCGTCCAGGTTTCACACATGGAAAGATGGCGGCTCTTTCTGCTCGTCCCTCGTCTGTCACTCAGAACTCTGCCAAAACCCATCTTTCACCACAAACTGCTTCTGCTCCTTTCACATCTCATCCACAGGAATAAAAAAATGGTAAAAATAGAACGGCCCTTCTGAAATTTCACTTTATCTGTCATGAGCGAGAGAGGGGCGGGAGACAGAGAGAGAGAGGGAAGAGAGGGAGAGAGAGAGAGAGAGAAAGGGGGAGGGGAGAGAGAGAGAAAGAAAGAAAGAGGGGGGAGAGGGAACGAGAGAGGGGGGAGAGGGAACGAGAGAGGGGGGAGAGGGAACGAGAGAGGGGGGAGAGGGAAAGAGAGAGGGGGGAGAGGGAGAGAGAGAGGGGGGAGAGGGAGAGAGGGGGGAGAGGGAGAGAGAGAGGGAGGGTGGACATTGCAGGTAAACAAGGTTCACCTTTTTGTTTTCAGAATCACAGTCATACAATAATAAATTGAACAAATTAAATCCAGCAATAGGAAAGTAAAAATGTATTAATTAATTAATGGAAAATGTTGTGGTGAATTGCTGTTTAGCATAGTATTGCATTTCGGAAACTAGCCACTGGTGATTTGCACACTCAGTGGGGATTCGCAAACTCGTGGGGATTTGCACACTCGGTGGGGATTTGCACACTCAGTGGGGATTCGCACACTTACTGGTGATTTGTACACTCACTGGTGATTCGCACACTCAGTGGGGATTCGCACACTCACTGGTGATTTGTACACTCACTGGTGATTTGCACACTCGGTGGTGATTCGCACACTCACTGGTGATTTGTACACTCACTGGGGATTCGCACACTCACTGGTGATTTGTACACTCACTGGTGATTTGCACACTCGGTGGTGATTCGCACACTCGGTGGTGATTCGCACACTCGGGGGGGATTTGAACACTCGGTGGGGATTCGCACACTCGGGGGGGATTTGAACACTCGGTGGGGATTCGCACACTCGGTGGGGACTGATGGGCAGTGAACTGCGTGGCTCCGGCCTTCTGTCACTGCAACCCAGAGACTCTGATTGAATTCTTCTCTCTATTTTTGGGCTGAAAACTCTTCGACATTCCTTCCTTCGCTAAACAAACCAGCAGCCAAACACCTGAAGCAAACCTGCAGCCTGAAGCAGTAGAAAATGTGCTTGCAGTTGGCATGTGAATTCAGCACCGAGCAGAACATGGGTTTAATTATAACCCGGCCGAAGGAGCTCAACACGTTCTTAAGACCTCTGTCATAAGCTGTCAGAGTTGCCAAATAATGTACCCGTTTACCTGGGAAACGCGTTAGCTTGCATGTCCGCTCTAGGCGAGACGGTGTTATTGCATGTTGACATGACGCCCACGGGCTTCACCAGAATCTGAGGAGGGGATCTGCTGTTGGGCGCTTTGGTTTGATCGACTTGCACAGGAAATCGTCAACACGTTTTCCTGTTTGCTGTATGTTAACCGGAGGGAATCTTTCCCTGGTTGAGTTTCTAATTTTGAGTCTATAATCTTTCTATAATTTTCCTTCCTCCGAGTCTGAGAGGATTACTAATGTTCCTGCTCTCATATGAACCTGTCCTCTGGATTTCAGCTGTGCATTGTTTTAAGGCTGTGGATTTCAGCTGTGCGTTGCTTTAAGGCTGTGGATTTCAGCTGTGCGTTGCTTTAAGGCTGTGGATTTCAGCTGTGCGTTGCTTTAAGGCTGTGGATTTCAGCTGTGCGTTGCTTTAAGGCTGTGGATTTCAGCTGTGCGTTGCTTTAAGGTTGTGGATTTCAGCTGTGCGTTGCTTTAAGGCTGTGGATTTCAGCTGTGCGTTGCTTTAAGGCTGTGGATTTCAGCTGTGCGTTGCTTTAAGGCTGTGGATTTCAGCTGTGCGTTGCTTTAAGGCTGTGGATTTCAGCTGTGCGTTGCTTTAAGGCTGTGGATTTCAGCTGTGCGTTGCTTTAAGGCTGTGGATTTCAGCTGTGCGTTGCTTTAAGGCTGTGGATTTCAGCTGTGCGTTGCTTTAAGGCTGTGGATTTCAGCTGTGCGTTGCTTTAAGGTTGTGGATTTCAGCTGTGCGTTGCTTTAAGGCTGTGGATTTCAGCTGTGCGTTGCTTTAAGGCTGTGGATTTCAGCTGTGCGTTGCTTTAAGGCTGTGGATTTCAGCTGTGCGTTGCCCATGAAACAGAAGCTAGCGCAGATGTAACTTTGTCGTTTTGATAGCGGAACATTCTCCACCCCCACGTGATAAAATGTGGACGAGTATTCAGAACTGAGATGAACACTCTAAACTAGAAGCTATACAATATATATAATTTGTTTTATACACTCCTACATTGTGGAAAAAATTTAGAAATTAGAAAACAGTACTTCTATAACTTATCTCTAGTTGTAAAAGATTTATATTCCATAAGAAAAAAGAGAAAACTTCAGAGAAATCTCGGAGAAGGGCCAACGGCTCCAATAGCAGAAAAATGGGTCTTTGCCTGTGATAGCCTGAGAGACACTGAGGGACACTGAGGGACACTGAGGGACACTGAGGGACACTGAGGGACACTGAGGGACACTGGGGGACACTAGGGGACACTGAGGGACACTGAGAGACACTGAGGGACACTGAGGGACACTGAGGGAGGGACACAGAGACACTGAGGGACACTGCTCGACCACCAAAAACTTATTTATTATTATTCACTTATTTATTAATTTATTCTAATTTTCTTTTTTTCTGCACTATTATTAGAACTACTATTGTGATTATTATTGTTGTTGTTATTAATAATTATATAATAATACCATTACTCTGATGTTGATAACGGTTGTTGTTTTGGTTTGATTGTTATTGTGTTTAATTAATATTCATGTTCTAGTGTCTTTCTATATTTCTGTATGTATGCTTTAGCACTATTTAGGAATGGGGGGGGCGGGTAGACAAAGATACACATCTGTCCCACACACAACTCGTTTTTCAGGAATTCTGGAAGGCGTGTAAAATGTAAAACAGGTTCTCTCTCAGGGGGCAGACATTGTGGCTCCTCTCACCTGCAGCCTCTGTCGCCTCGTCAGGATCGCTCACGTTTCCCCCCCCTCGATCCATCGAACCCTTGAACCCTCAAACCCTTGAACCCTCAAACATAGTACACATAACCTCAGCACCGTGAGAAGAGAGCCGGCCCGTGTGAGACGTACGGCCCGTGTGAGACGTACGGCCCGTGTGAGACGTACGGCGGGAGGATTGGTGTTGGGCGCACATTCTTGTTTAAATTAGCAGCACATTTGCACCGCTCTTCCCTCACTGGTCTTATTAGTGTTTAGAAGAAGGTAAAAAAAAAAACTCAGCCGGGGGGTGATGCTATCTCATCTCAGAGCGGTTTGAAGCACCGACCTCGGTGGAATGCTTCATGTGTAGTTTGTGACAGTAGAAGCCCTTTTTAGACGTGCGTGCATATATGTTAGCGTGTTTGGGTGCGCCTGCACTGTATGTGTGAGACGGGTAAAGGGGGGAGGGTAGCGCTCTCTGATAGAGAAATAAACAGCACTGCGGGGGGGTGGGGGGGTAGTGCTGACTGATGTAGGCCCCACAGTGCTGTGAGAGGGCGTGGCCTGAACACAGATCACAACACACCTTCCCCCCCTCCACCCACACTGCAGGTCCCTCCTGGCCTACTCTGCACACCAGAGAGAGAGAGAGAGAGAGAGAGAGAGAGAGAGAGAGAGAGAGAGAGAGAGAGAGGGAGAGAGAGAGAGGGAGATAGAGAGAGGGAGAGAGAGAGAGAGAGAGAGAGGGAGAGAGAGAGAGAGGGAGATAGAGAGAGGGAGAGATAGAGAGAGGGGGAGAGAGATAGAGGGGGAAGAGAAAGAGAGAGAAAGAGAGGGGGGGAGAGAAAGAGAGGGGGAGAGAGAAAGAGAGGGGGAGAGAGAAAGAGAGGGGGAGAGAGAGAGAGAGAGGTCGAGAGGTCGAGAGGGAGAGAGAGGTCGAGAGGGAGAGAGAGGTCGAGAGGGAGAGAGAGGTCGAGAGGGAGAGAGAGGTCGAGAGGAGAGGGAGAGAGAGAGGTCGAGGGGGAGAGGGAGAGAGAGGTCGAGGGGGAGAGGGAGAAAGAGGTCGAGGGGGAGAGGGAGAGAGAGGTCGAGGGGGAGAGGGAGAGAGAGGTCGAGGGGGAGAGGGAGAGAGAGGTCGAGGGGGAGAGGGAGAGAGCTCGAGGGGGAGAGGGAGAGAGGTCGAGGGGGAGAGGGAGAGAGAGAGAGGTCGAGGGGGAGAGAGAGAGAGGTCGAGGGGGAGAGAGAGAGAGGTCGAGAGGTCGAGGGGGAGAGGGGGAGAGAGAGAGGTCGAGAGGTCGAGGGGGAGAGAGAGAGATAGAGGGGGGAGAGAGAGAGATAGAGGGGGGAGAGAGAGAGATAGAGGGGGAGAGAGAGAGATAGAGGGGGGAGAAAGAGATAAATAGAGGGGGAGAGAGAGATGGAGGGGGAGAGAGAGAGATAGAGGGTGAGATAGAGAGAGAGAAAAATAGAGGGGGAGAGAGAGAGAGAAAGATAGAGGTTAGAGGTCAGAGTTGAGCAGTGCAGTGGTCAGTGAAAGTTTATCTTCCCTTGCAAGGCTTTTGGTCGACATGCAGGAAGCACTGCATCACATGACCCTGAACACGCCACCCGTCTGCAAACCCCCCCTCCCCCTCCCCCCCATACCGTCAAAGGTGCATCTCATGCCCACTGACCCCCGCCGCCCCACAAATCATATAAAAGTTGTGAATTGTGGTGGAAATGGGCCTTAAAAGGGTTTGAGCCCCATCCGCTGCTGCTGATGTAACACAGGGCTGAACCAAACAGAAGAAACCCAACATTTCTGAACTGACAGCAGACACGTAGCCACGGGTAGGCTTCGGCCTATCCAGACTGATCACAGCCCTACCTAATCAAATAACAGCAAAAATCTTTAATATACAGTTACTGTAGTACTGCAGTAACGTTAACACTTTCCTCTGTCTAATTAGTTTGGGACATGTTATCTTTTAATACAATTTCTGTTACCAAAGTTAGTCAGTAAAAAGCAAATACCCATCTCTAAATATTTAAAGAAACCTGGATTGGAGGAAGAAGAGTACGGCTGTATGAAAGTGAGGCTCTGCTTAGCTTCAGCGGCTGGGGATGGAGCCGCCAAGTTCACTGCCACCTGCCCAAGTCAGGCAAGCTCGTGTTCAGCTATTTATTCATGGCCTCCATGGCAATGTTTCTATGTGGTCATTAAGGCGCTGTCTTGTAAGAATACAGGTTTTAATGTTTGTCACTTAGCCTGTAGAGATAAAGTAAAAAATTGAGTTTGTTTTAAAGTTGCATAGCTGATGATTATCTGCCTGTGTGAGGGCATGCTATATTGCAGGATGCTTGACGGGCTTGTTTTTCCCTCAAATTTGTTGTTTACATCTCAGCCGACCGATTTTGATTCAGTTATTAATTAGGGCTAATAAGTTGTGCCTTTCACGAGGGCTTGATAGAGAGGGGTTGCATTGTTGGTTTGGGTTTATGAAACATGTACTCTCCTTGTTGTGTGCTTAGTTGTGCTTTTAAAATTAATAAAAATTGTATTTACATAATTGTGTTTTATACCACTGTAAGGCAGAAACAGAGCAGAAACAGGATGGGGTTTAAAGATGCTAACGCTACGCACTGCTTCCTATCTCTGTACCGGATGGGGTTTAAAGATGCTAACGCTACGCACTGCTTCCTATCCCTGTACCGGATGGGGTTTAAAGATGCTAACGCTACGCACTGCTTCCTATCTCTGTACCGGATGGGGTTTAAAGATGCTAACGCTACGTGCTGTTTCCTATCCCTGTACCGGATGGGGTTTAAAGATGCTAACGCTACACGCTGCTTCCTATCCCTGTACCGGATGGGGTTTAAAGATGCTAACGCTACACGCTGCTTCCTATCCCTGTACCGGATGGTGTTTAAAGATGCTAACGCTACACACTGTTTCCTATCCCTGTACCGAATGGGGTTTAAAGATGCTAACGCTACAGGCTGCTTCTTATCCCTGTACCGGATGGGGTTTAAAGATGCTAACGCTACACACTGTTTCCTATCCCTGTACCGGATGGGGTTTAAAGATGCTAACGCTACACGTTGCTTCCTATCCCTGTACCGGATGGGGTTTAAAGATGCTAACGCTACGCACTGCTTCCTATCCCTGTACCGGATGGGGTTTAAAGATGCTAACGCTACGCACTGCTTCCTATCTCTGTACCGGATGGGGTTTAAAGATGCTAACGCTACGTGCTGTTTCCTATCCCTGTACCGGATGGGGTTTAAAGATGCTAACGCTACACGCTGCTTCCTATCCCTGTACCGGATGGGGTTTAAAGATGCTAACGCTACACACTGTTTCCTATCCCTGTACCGGATGGGGTTTAAAGATGCTAACGCTACACGCTGCTTCCTATCCCTGTATCGGATGGGGTTTTAGAGATTGGAGGGGTGGAGAATGTTTCTACTCTCAGAGGCGCTTTGCCCCCCCCCCAGAGAGCTTCCCAGGGTCCCTTTCTCAGACTGACCCACAGGGCGACACCCCCGCGTAGCATTCCTGCGGTGTCACCAGGGCTTTTTCCCAGGATGCACTGCTTCTGGACGAGCCGCCCCCAGGGAAGGTGAGAGAGCGGAAGTCGCACCTCGCCGACATTCCAAAAAAGAGTAAATACGTCAGAGGGACAAACGAGCACGTCAGCCCGACCGACCGCTAACGTGCTGGCATCCGCACGCCCCGTCTCCCCACACACACAGCTGATGACCATGAAGGCTAAAGTCACATCCAGGCCCAAATTAAACACACAAATCAGCCCCAAAAAACTGCTCTCCTGCCACTGAAGAACAGATTAGTCTCCACTACAGACTGTACCGTGGCCTTCCTATAAAGACCAGGCTATCGCTTGACCTGGTCCACACCACATCTTAATTCAGATTTTCACCTGTATATTTCCACCTTCCCAAACACAGCACACAGGCAAAGTTTCAAAGTTAAAACAGTCCTTTGCTCACCGACGCAGCTTGACTACATTTTTATTCAGTAAATGAATTGCTTGACTGATAATCAATGGAAACCGGTTGAGAGTTTCATCCGTTTAAAGGCAGGCTAGGCTACGGTGAGACATCCCAGATCCCACGATACGCCACTGTGCAGCAGCATGGTTAACTCCCCAGTGTAGAGGGGGTGAAGTGCGTCTCAATTCAACTAACCCGCTCCCCCTCGCTCCCTCCCACTCACTAAACGCAAGTGTGTACTCCTGTTTTATTGGTATGTGTGTCACATCCTCCCAAGTGAAGTTTACAAGTGAGGTTTACGAGGGTGGAGCAAAAACTCGATTGGGATGCAGCCTACGTGTGTATTTATTTTCAGGATGTCCATTTAATTTGCCACCAAAAATACCATTCTGATTAACTGATCTATGCACCATTCTGATTAACTGATCTATGCACCATTCTGATTAACTGATCTATGCACCATTCTGATTAACTGATCTATGCACCATTCTGATTAACTGATCTATGCACCATTCTGATTAACTGATCTATGCACCATTCTGATTAACTGATCTATGCACCATTAACAGTTAAAAGTTGCAGCCTTACAACACACTGCCTGACCATACACAATACCTTTGCACTGAAGTTACAGTAGAAAGAAGCAAAACGATATCAGGAAGAAATGATTAATTTGTTATTGAGTGAAAATCAGGTCAGGAAAGTGTTTTTCCTCCCTGCGAAAATTTGTGGTTGACAAATAAATGGCTGTTATTTATTTAACATCAATAAAAACTGCCAAATATATAATACATGGTCAAGTTAATTTCTTAAATAATATGCATTATTGTCACTATAAGCCAAGTCCACGCGTACTTGCTTTAATTTGTGGAATATACAGGGGGGGGGGAATTGAAATACTTTTATTGCTACACCACTTGACAGTTTTTGGCTGGTGCATGTATTCATGCTGAAAAAATGAAATATAATATTTCTACAGTGGAACCAATATTAACACATGGAGGACATTCCTATGGACAGTTTACAAAAATTATATTTTAAAACCTTAATTTGCGAAGTGCCCATATGTATATGTTTATATATATATATATATATATATATATATATATACACACACTAGTGTTGTTACGATACCAAAATTATGATTTAGATACCGATACCTGCCTAAGTATCTCGATGCCGATACTGAAACGATACCACGACAAAAACCTAAAACATCAGGAAAAGTCATGAAATGGATGGCAGCACATAGAACTTAAAATTCCTCATGTTTTTTTATAAATAAGAAAAATAACAGAAAATGTTTTGACACCGTTTAAACTTAAATAATAAAATAAATAAAAATATATTCCGTCACAGCTGCTGAGCTATAAAGCTATTGAACATGTTTCAACAAAAAATTTAATTATTCTGTATAGAGTTGCTAAGCTATATAGCCATGTTTAAAAAATAAATATTGGTTCACAATATAAAGACTTTTGTCACAGAACATGGAAATGTGAAAACCAGAACATAGAGAAGAGATGGATAAATTACACTGTTTCAATATTTTTATATTACAGTTTTCAGTTTATGGTAGCCTATGTAGATAGCCTGTTCTCATTAATTGTTGTTTTTAAACCTAATTTGACTAAATAGAAAATAATATAAATAATTATTGACAAAAATGTATATGCTATGATTACCATCTGACTAAGTCGAGAAAATAATTGCCTCTTAATAAATGTATTAATTTTTAAGAGCCAGTAAGCACTTTATTAAATCTATGCCAAACAAATATATATTTCCACCTAAATGAAGACTAATAAAACTGGAAATTGATCATTTAAAACTGGTGTTGATCTGCATGCTTGTGAACGCACGTGCCTGATTTGCGCATTTTAGCAGCTCGCAATTTATGGTAAAGTTAACGTTACCAGTGTACTTTATAAGTTAGCTAACTAGCTTGCTAGCTAACGTTAGCTAGCTAAACTAAACGGTTATCATTGCCCTTAACTTAACTCGTCAAACTCCGATGGTGAAAAACGTTTGCTTGTCACGAAATAAATCTCACTCGTTTGACTTATATTTGAGGGCATGTAGTTATGTTATCTATCACATTCGCTAACCTGTCGTTCTTTGAATTCTTTGAACAGGTTGGGCAAGTCTGTCGGCGAGAAGCTTTGCCAAGTTTGACGTGTTGGCTCCCTGGGTCTGCGTGGGTTTAAAACATCTTTTACAGACGGGCTTTGTGGTGTCCGTGGGCTTGCCCTGACTCTCAGCTATGTAAGCGCAATACTGCCATATTTCGCTCCGTGCGTCTGTTTTGTCAACAAGCCGTGGACGGTCGGCAAGAGCACTTGTATTTGCAGCTTCTCATTCTGTCACCATGAAAGCCGCGGCGTGCGTGTGATAAAATAAATTACGGTTGGCACGCCCACTACGCATGCAGGGAGTGGAAGCAAAACTCTGCGCGCACACACACACACACACACACACACACACACACACACACATACACACACACATACACACATACACACACACATACACACACACACACACACACTGCCCGCGGTTGCGCATCCACGCAACTCTTATTAAAACACTGTTATTCTTAAAGTATGGGTACTAATACAATGGAGTATTGTACCATTTTTAAAAGGCAGGATATCGATACCTTTCTAGTATCTATACACCGTGCAACACTTATATGTATAAACGGGTGACAAATTAAAAGAAAAACCCCTACAGTGAGGGGTCCGGTGGCTCTGTTATGATGCGGTGGGGGGCATTTTTCTGGCATGGTTTGGGTCCACATGTCCCCTTAGACCAGGAGTGGGCAACTCCAGGCCTAGCGGGCCGGTGTGTATGCAGGTTTAACTCCAGGCCTAGCGGGCTGGTGTGTATGCAGGTTTAACTCCAGGCCTAGCGGGCCGGTGTGTATGCAGGTTTAACTCCAGGCCTAGCGGGCCGGTGTGTATGCAGGTTTAACTCCAGGCCTAGCGGGCCGGTGTGTATGCAGGTTTAACTCCAGGCCTAGCGGGCCGGTGTGTATGCAGGTTTAACTCCAGGCCTCGCGGGCAGGTGTGTATGCAGGTTTAACTCCAGGCCTAGCGGGCCGGTGTGTATGCAGGTTTAACTCCAGGCCTAGCGGGTCGGTGTGTATGCAGGTTTAACTCCAGGCCTAGCGGGTCGGTGTGTATGCAGGTTTAACTCCAGACCTGGGGGGCCAGTGTGGATGCAGGTTTAACTCCAGGCCTCGCGGGCCGGTATGTATGCAGGTTTAACTCCAGGCCTGGGGGGCCGGTGTGGCTGCAGGTTTAACTCCAGGCCTCGCGGGCAGGTGTGTATGCAGGTGTAACTCCAGGCCTAGCGGGTCGGTGTGTGTGCAGGTTTAACCCAAGGCCACCAGAAAGGCGGCTCTACCACAAGCACACATGTATGGAGAAAGATGGCTCAATCACACACACATGTAAGGAGGAGGACGGCTCAATCACACACACATGTATAAAGTAGAACGGCTGTAGAGACTGAGGCTGTGTGCTGCTAGCGAGAGAGAGAACACCGTCAACACCACTATCAGATAATAAATATCCAGGTCAACAAATACATTTTTTTTAAATGCACAGCAGAAGCAGTTAAGTTAAGTGTAAAATCGCAGGCTGAGATTTCACATGGCATGTCCTCAAATTGTTGAGACAACACTCAAACAAAAAAAAAAGATGTGACAAAATTGGAAATGTGGAGGATGAACCAGCCTGTTTATTAGTGCCACACGGGCCAGCACGGTGGAATCGAGTCAAAGTTTTCTTCACCACAAAATCTAACTGACACACAGCGAATACACTTTCAACTGCTCTCTAAACCGCATTTAAAAAGGGCCTCGAGGAAAGATCATACTTATGACACGAGTAGCTCCAGAAAGAACAGCGAGCTAGAACAAGTGAAACATCCTGTCTTATTATTGAGAGAAAAGTAGCCTCAGATGTGCGATCTCAAATTTGAAATTTGCACCATTTAAAGTGGGGAATGAGGCACACTGAAAGGAAGGCATTCATAGTGCGAGTGTGATGTGCGATAAGCTTGGTCAATAATAACATCGAAAGTGTGGGGGTGGACAGAAATGTTTCAAATTGCAATGATCCACAACTAACTGAAACTGTACCATCTCATCTGAAAGGTTGGTCGTGTCATTTCTAAACGGATATGGAGAAGCTAACCTAATCTTTTGGTCTGAAGTGGCCAAGCAATTATAACTCGTTGGCTAAAATACGTGTTTCTGGTGCAAATTAGACGTTTAATCTTTAATCATCCAGAACTTTCCCTCACACACACACGTTTCATTGCTCCACTCCCCAGTGCATTGTGGGTAGGGCCATCGCTCCCTGCCTCGGAATTTCACAAAGTTGAAGTGTTCAGGCTGTTTACCTGAGAAATGCCGAGCGGTGAAGCCGGACTTTCGGCTCAGCGCCGGGAGAGGAGTCATTCCAGGGATCATTTTTTCCGGGCTGGGAAAACATATTTCACGCAGTAAAATCCCAAACATAAAAAGTAATTGCATTCCGGTTTTGTTCTGGGCAGCAGTTCATCAGCTCAGATGTGGCACGTAAATGTGATTGAAACGATGCTGCACGCCGTTCCGCCAGTCTTCCGACTGGAGTAACACGGAGCAGATGGGCTCTGCGGTTTTGGGAGAATTGTAGGAATTTTCCATAATGCTCCTTTCAAGAACAGGAGACAGGGAAAGAATAACGCCTTTCCTGATGCAAAAGGGAAAAGCTGCTAGTTTTCTGTATGAATTAATCTTTACCTTATCCGTTTCATCGTGGAGTTTATCCCTGTTTATACATTTCCCCGTCTTTAGGAGGGTCAGTGGAGCGCTAAAACATTCCTGGGAGAAAGGAACGGGCTCTTTGAAAAACGAGGCAGTGCGGGGGGAGGGGGGGGATGTTGCTGACCCATCTCAACATCACACTGATTCAGCTGGAGAACATAATCCTACAGTGGCTTCAGCTCAAAACCGACACCTCACACATTCCCGTAACCGTTGGCAACACAGGTTAGTGTGTTCAGTGCCATACCCCCCCGGGACCGCCCGCGTCTGCCTCCGTCTCAAATACGTATCTGCCCCCCCGGTACCGCCCGCGTCTGCCTCCGTCTCAAATACGTATCTGACGCAGGTCTGGTGCAGATCAGCTGTAACTACAGGTCTGGCAACTTTGCTTATATCAAACAGACAGACAAGACCGATTGATCTGTTCATGATATTTATGAATTTTCATAATAAACTGGGGCTGTGTAAAAATGACGGGAGTTACCCGGGAGAAACAACACAAAGAGAGTACGTCGGTGGACGGGTTTAAAATACGGTAGAAACCCAAGAAAAAGAGTAGTTGAGTTGGCAGGTGCGGTCAAAGCGTTTGGTCGTAACACCGCGATCCAGTCCTGAATCAGCGGGCGGATTTCCCACAATTCCACACAAAGCTGACGAACGCAAACAGGCTTTGCAATACCTCTCAAAGGCAGGCAGTGGGCGGAGCCTTCGCCAGGATAACCCAACATACCCTCAGATTTTAACCAAGGCCTACATCTGGTCTCAGGACAAGAACGTGGTTAAAAGTGACAGAAGAGGGAGGATCAATTAAGGTGAAACCATTAAAATTTATCTGGGGAATGTTGTATGACAACTCCGCTCCACCAGAGTGCTCCCAACACAACCAGCTTAACCCGAAGCTCCCAACACAACCAGCTGAACCCGAAGCTCCCAACACAACCAGCTTAACCCGAAGTCCTTCCGCTTACGGCTTCAGCTACAAGCATACACAATTAATCTAATTCTAATTGTGATATCAATATTGGCTTTCCACGATTACTAAACAAGAATAATCGAGAATGATGATTTTGAAGGCACAGCCTCACTCTACTGGACTTTCTCTGGTGTTTTATATCAAATAAAGCTCCTATTTTACCTCCCTCACAGTAGAAGGTTAGGGTTAGAAAATGTGAAAATAAGCATTATTCTATTCATTAAAATTTTAAAGTGTTAATAAAAGTGTACAATAAAAGTATTGTGAATTATCATGTTAAATAATCGCGATCTCAATATTGACTAAAATAATTGTGATTATAATTTTTGCCATAATCATGCAGCCCTATGCACAATAATGCAGGCTCCCACAAATGCAGTTAATAAACCATTTCCCTCCTCCATACATGTTTGTCACGTTTGACCAATCAGAGACCAGAATGCTGACTGATCACCGTTAACTCAAACACCCTTCTTGGTTCTTACTTGTTTGTTGTCCTAAAGAAAAAAACATAAGTTATTCTCATTCCCAAAACCTTTGACAGGTCTCTATAACATCACATTTACACTTCATTTTTTCTCTTGCAGCTTTCTGGTAACGGCTTAGAGCCGTCCTAGGGGTGGTGGTTGGCCGTCAAATACACAGCCCACATTGCTGGACACACCGCACAAATAACAATAACAATATTCAATAACAATGATCAATAACTATAATCAATAACAATGATCAATACTGTAAATTTGCCTTGTTTTAAAAAAAATAAAATAAAATAAAAAAAAGAGTCACAATGCTGGACCAACGGTGCACACGATGGCAGTGATACATCTTGATTTCCTGCTGCAGATCTTTAGTGCAGTTTAGCGCAGGGGTCTCCCTGCCACCAATTCAGGGGCTTCTCAAGTCATTTCAAGATCCCCTTCCCTGCAAATTCATGGAGCCATAAAAAACCGTGCAGTAGGCTAAGGCTACATCATGGGTGTCGAACGCAGACAGACCGTCAATAAAGCCGAACACCCCTGAAAAAGAAAGACCTGC
>CM040404.1:2581547-2641547 GCA_022702515.1 Ilyophis sp. 1 JC-2022 | reverse complement strand
GTCACGGCCGGCGGGGGCAGGGGGGGAGGGGGAGGGGGAGGGGGGGCATTTCCGGACACCTCGGTGCTGAAGTGCCTCTGGAACAGGCCGCTGAACTGCTTGGAGAAGCTGTCGGGTGAAAGCACATCCTGGTGCGGGCGCTCTCGGGCGAAGCGGCGGTAGTGCTTGGCTAGTTCCCGAGCCGTGGCGGCGGCGTGCAGCTCACAGAAGTCCCCCCAGCCTCGGGGCTGCGCTGTGGTAGGCCTGCTCGTCTCTGATTGGATAGTGTTTCCATTCATCGCAGTAATCAGCACAGCTGAGAATAACTGTGGGGGAACACACACACACACACACACACACACACACACACACGAGGCAGGGGAAACACACACACACACACACACACACAAGGCAGGAGGAACACACACACACACACACACGAGGCAGGGGAAACACACACACACACACACACACACACACACACACACACACACACACACACAAGGCAGACATCAGAAAGACCAGATTACACACCGCCACTCATTTCATTGCATTTATGCTGAATTCACACGTTTCTTTCATTACATTTATATTTATATAAATATTACAGGCATTTAACAGACACTCTTATCCACAGCGACACACAGTAAGCGCATATTTATACAGCACAATATATACTTAAGTCATTCGGGTTACGTGCCTTGCACAGTGACCTACCCAGGAGTCAACCTGCAACCTTTAGGTCACAAGTCCAGTTCCCTTACCGGTTACACTACACTGCCGCCCTAAGAACCTGATGTGCTTTTTCTCAAGAGCAGCAAAGAAAATGCAAAAACAAAAAACATATTTTTTTAAATAGGGTGTTAATCCGGTTAGGCAAATATCCAGACAAGCCCCAAGAGTGTTCACTGCGGAGGTCTGTGCAAATGTGAGGAGGTCTATGGAGATGCAGTACATGCAACTACCTGTACTTGAAACACACAGACAGTTTTGCATATTTCCAGGTAGGAGACAAGTGGAGGAAAGGAGGTGAGGAGTGAATAATATTGGGACGCAGTAACTATATACCCTTTCTACCACCAGCATCCAAACTCACCAGAACAAGCTCCTATATACCCTCTCTACCACCACCATCCCAACCCACCAGAACAAGCTCCTATATGCCCTCTCTACCACCATCATCCCAACCCACCAGAACAAGCTCCTATATGCCCCCCTCTACCACCACCATCCCAACCCACCAGAACAAGCTCCTATATGCCCTCTCTACCACCACCATCCCAACCCACCAGAACAAGCTCCTATATACCCCCTCTACCACCATCATCCCAACCCACCAGAACAAGCTCCTATATGCCCTCACTACCACCATCATCCCAACCCACCAGAACAAGCTCCTATACGCCCCCTCTACCACCATCATCCCAACCCACCAGAACAAGCTCCTATATGCCCTCTCTACCACCACCATCCCAACCCACCAGAACAAGCTCCTATATGCCCCCTCTACCACCATCATCCCAACCCACCAGAACAAGCTCCTATACGCCCCCTCTACCACCATCATCCCAACCCACCAGAACAAGCTCCTATATGCCCCCTCTACCACCATCATCCCAACCCACCAGAACAAGCTCCTATACGCCCCCTCTACCACCATCATCCCAACCCACCAGAACAAGCTCCTATATGCCCCCTCTACCACCATCATCCCAACCCACCAGAACAAGCTCCTATATGCCCCCTCTACCACCACCATCCCAACCCACCAGAACAAGCTCCTATATGCCCCCTCTACCACCATCATCATCCCAACCCACCAGAACAAGCTCCTATACGCCCCCTCTACCACCATCATCCCAACCCACCAGAACAAGCTCCTATATGCCCCCTCTACCACCACCATCCCAACCCACCAGAACAAGCTCCTATATGCCCCCTCTACCACCATCATCCCAACCCACCAGAACAAGCTCCTATATGCCCCCTCTACCACCATCATCCCAACCCACCAGAACAAGCTCCTATATGCCCCCTCTACCACCACCATCATCCCAACCCACCAGAACAAGCTCCTGTATGCCCCCTCTACCACCACCATCATCCCAACCCACCAGAACAAGCTCCTATACGCCCCCTCTACCACCACCATCCCAACCCACCAGAACAAGCTCCTATATGCCCCCTCTACCACCACCATCATCCCAACCCACCAGAACAAGCTCCTATATGCCCCCTCTACCACCATCATCCCAACCCACCAGAACAAGCTCCTATATGGCCCCTCTACCACCACCATCCCAACCCACCAGAACAAGCTCCTATATGCCCCCTCTACCACCATCATCCCAACCCACCAGAACAAGCTCCTATATGCCCCCTCTACCACCATCATCATCCCAACCCACCAGAACAAGCTCCTATATGCCCCCTCTACCACCATCATCCCAACCCACCAGAACAAGCTCCTATATGCCCCCTCTACCACCATCATCATCCCAACCCACCAGAACAAGCTCCTATATGCCCCCTCTACCACCATCATCCCAACCCACCAGAACAAGCTCCTATATGCCCCCTCTACCACCATCATCCCAACCCACCAGAACAAGCTCCTATACGCCCCCTCTACCACCACCATCCCAACCCACCAGAACAAGCTCCTATATGCCCCCTCTACCACCATCATCCCAACCCACCAGAACAAGCTCCTATATGCCCCCTCTACCACCACCATCCCAACCCACCAGAACAAGCTCCTATACGCCCCCTCTACCACCACCATCCCAACCCACCAGAACAAGCTCCTATACGCCCCCTCTACCACCATCATCATCCCAACCCACCAGAACAAGCTCCTATATGCCCCCTCTACCACCATCATCCCAACCCACCAGAACAAGCTCCTATATGCCCCCTCTACCACCATCATCCCAACCCACCAGAACAAGCTCCTATACGCCCCCTCTACCACCACCATCCCAACCCACCAGAACAAGCTCCTATACGCCCCCTCTACCACCATCATCATCCCAACCCACCAGAACAAGCTCCTATATGCCCCCTCTACCACCATCATCCCAACCCACCAGAACAAGCTCCTATATGCCCCCTCTACCACCATCATCCCAACCCACCAGAACAAGCTCCTATACGCCCCCTCTACCACCACCATCCCAACCCACCAGAACAAGCTCCTATACGCCCCCTCTACCACCACCATCCCAACCCACCAGAACAAGCTCCTATACGCCCCCTCTACCACCATCATCATCCCAACCCACCAGAACAAGCTCCTATATGCCCCCTCTACCACCATCATCCCAACCCACCAGAACAAGCTCCTATATGCCCCCTCTACCACCACCATCCCAACCCACCAGAACAAGCTCCTATACGCCCCCTCTACCACCACCATCCCAACCCACCAGAACAAGCTCCTATACGCCCCCTCTACCACCATCATCATCCCAACCCACCAGAACAAGCTCCTATATGCCCCCTCTACCACCATCATCCCAACCCACCAGAACAAGCTCCTATATGCCCCCTCTACCACCATCATCCCAACCCACCAGAACAAGCTCCTATATGCCCCCTCTACCACCATCATCATCCCAACCCACCAGAACAAGCTCCTATATGCCCCCTCTACCACCATCATCCCAACCCACCAGAACAAGCTCCTATATGCCCCCTCTACCACCATCATCCCAACCCACCAGAACAAGCTCCTATACGCCCCCTCTACCACCACCATCCCAACCCACCAGAACAAGCTCCTATATGCCCCCTCTACCACCATCATCCCAACCCACCAGAACAAGCTCCTATATGCCCCCTCTACCACCATCATCATCCCAACCCACCAGAACAAGCTCCTATATGCCCCCTCTACCACCATCATCCCAACCCACCAGAACAAGCTCCTATACGCCCCCTCTACCACCATCATCCCAACCCACCAGAACAAGCTCCTATATGCCCCCTCTACCACCATCATCCCAACCCACCAGAACAAGCTCCTATATGCCCCCTCTACCACCATCATCCCAACCCACCAGAACAAGCTCCTATATGCCCCCTCTACCACCACCATCATCCCAACCCACCAGAACAAGCTCCTATACGCCCCCTCTACCACCACCATCATCCCAACCCACCAGAACAAGCTCCTATATGCCCCCTCTACCACCATCATCCCAACCCACCAGAACAAGCTCCTATATGCCCCCTCTACCACCATCATCCCAACCCACCAGAACAAGCTCCTATATGCCCCCTCTACCACCATCATCCCAACCCACCAGAACAAGCTCCTATACGCCCCCTCTACCACCACCATCCCAACCCACCAGAACAAGCTCCTATATGCCCCCTCTACCACCATCATCCCAACCCACCAGAACAAGCTCCTATACGCCCCCTCTACCACCATCATCATCCCAACCCACCAGAACAAGCTCCTATACGCCCCCTCTACCATCATCATCCCAACCCACCAGAACAAGCTCCTATACGCCCCCTCTACCACCACCATCATCCCAACCCACCAGAACAAGCTCCTATATGCCCCCTCTACCACCATCATCATCCCAACCCACCAGAACAAGCTCCTATATGCCCCCTCTACCACCATCATCCCAACCCACCAGAACAAGCTCCTATATGCCCCCTCTACCACCACCATCATCCCAACCCACCAGAACAAGCTCCTATATGCCCCCTCTACCACCATCATCCCAACCCACCAGAACAAGCTCCTATATGCCCCCCTCTACCACCATCATCCCAACCCACCAGAACAAGCTCCTATACGCCCCCTCTACCACCACCATCATCCCAACCCACCAGAACAAGCTCCTATATGCCCCCTCTACCACCATCATCATCCCAACCCACCAGAACAAGCTCCTATACGCCCCCTCTACCACCATCATCATCCCAACCCACCAGAACAAGCTCCTATACGCCCCCTCTACCACCATCATCCCAACCCACCAGAACAAGCTCCTATATGCCCCCTCTACCACCATCATCATCCCAACCCACCAGAACAAGCTCCTATATGCCCCCTCTACCACCATCATCATCCCAACCCACCAGAACAAGCTCCTATATGCCCCCCTCTACCACCATCATCCCAACCCACCAGAACAAGCTCCTATATGCCCCCTCTACCACCATCATCCCAACCCACCAGAACAAGCTCCTATATGCCCCCCTCTACCACCATCATCCCAACCCACCAGAACAAGCTCCTATACGCCCTCTCTACCACCATCATCATCCCAACCCACCAGAACAAGCTCCTATATGCCCCCCTCTACCACCATCATCATCCCAACCCACCAGAACAAGCTCCTATACGCCCTCTCTACCACCATCATCATCCCAACCCACCAGAACAAGCTCCTATATGCCCCCTCTACCACCATCATCCCAACCCACCAGAACAAGCTCCTATATGCCCCCCTCTACCACCATCATCCCAACCCACCAGAACAAGCTCCTATACGCCCTCTCTACCACCATCATCATCCCAACCCACCAGAACAAGCTCCTATATGCCCCCTCTACCACCATCATCCCAACCCACCAGAACAAGCTCCTGTATGCCCCCTCTACCACCACCATCCCAACCCACCAGAACAAGCTCCAATATGCCCCCTCTACCACCATCATCCCAACCCACCAGAACAAGCTCCTATACGCCCCCTCTACCACCACCATCCCAACCCACCAGAACAAGCTCCTATATGCCCCCTCTACCACCATCATCCCAACCCACCAGAACAAGCTCCTATATGCCCCCTCTACCACCATCATCCCAACCCACCAGAACAAGCTCCTATATGCCCCCTCTACCACCATCATCATCCCAACCCACCAGAACAAGCTCCTATACGCCCCCTCTACCACCATCATCATCCCAACCCACCAGAACAAGCTCCTATAAGCCCCTCTACCATCATCATCCCAACCCACCAGAACAAGCTCCTATACGCCCCCTCTACCACCACCATCATCCCAACCCACCAGAACAAGCTCCTATATGCCCCCTCTACCACCATCATCATCCCAACCCACCAGAACAAGCTCCTATATGCCCCCTCTACCACCATCATCCCAACCCACCAGAACAAGCTCCTATATGCCCCCTCTACCACCACCATCATCATCCCAACCCACCAGAACAAGCTCCTATATGCCCCCTCTACCACCTTCATCCCAACCCACCAGAACAAGCTCCTATATGCCCCCCTCTACCACCATCATCCCAACCCACCAGAACAAGCTCCTATACGCCCCCTCTACCACCACCATCATCCCAACCCACCAGAACAAGCTCCTATATGCCCCCTCTACCACCATCATCATCCCAACCCACCAGAACAAGCTCCTATACGCCCCCTCTACCACCATCATCATCCCAACCCACCAGAACAAGCTCCTATACGCCCCCTCTACCACCATCATCCCAACCCACCAGAACAAGCTCCTATATGCCCCCTCTACCACCATCATCATACCAACCCACCAGAACAAGCTCCTATATGCCCCCTCTACCACCATCATCATCCCAACCCACCAGAACAAGCTCCTATATGCCCCCCTCTACCACCATCATCCCAACCCACCAGAACAAGCTCCTATATGCCCCCTCTACCACCATCATCCCAACCCACCAGAACAAGCTCCTATATGCCCCCCTCTACCACCATCATCCCAACCCACCAGAACAAGCTCCTATACGCCCTCTCTACCACCATCATCATCCCAACCCACCAGAACAAGCTCCTATATGCCCCCCTCTACCACCATCATCATCCCAACCCACCAGAACAAGCTCCTATACACCCTCTCTACCACCATCATCATCCCAACCCACCAGAACAAGCTCCTATATGCCCCCTCTACCACCATCATCCCAACCCACCAGAACAAGCTCCTATATGCCCCCCTCTACCACCATCATCCCAACCCACCAGAACAAGCTCCTATACGCCCTCTCTACCACCATCATCATCCCAACCCACCAGAACAAGCTCCTATATGCCCCCTCTACCACCATCATCCCAACCCACCAGAACAAGCTCCTGTATGCCCCCTCTACCACCACCACCATCCCAACCCACCAGAACAAGCTCCTATATGCCCCCTCTACCACCATCATCCCAACCCACCAGAACAAGCTCCTATACGCCCCCTCTACCACCACCATCCCAACCCACCAGAACAAGCTCCTATATGCCCCCTCTACCACCATCATCCCAACCCACCAGAACAAGCTCCTATATGCCCCCTCTACCACCATCATCCCAACCCACCAGAACAAGCTCCTATATGCCCTCTCTACCACCATCATCCCAACCCACCAGAACAAGCTCCTATACGCCCCCTCTACCACCATCATCCCAACCCACCAGAACAAGCTCCTATATGCCCCCTCTACCACCATCATCATCCCAACCCACCAGAACAAGCTCCTATATGCCCCCTCTACCACCATCATCCCAACCCACCAGAACAAGCTCCTATATGCCCCCTCTACCACCATCATCATCCCAACCCACCAGAACAAGCTCCTATATGCCCCCTCTACCACCATCATCCCAACCCACCAGAACAAGCTCCTATATGCCCCCCTCTACCACCACCATCCCAACCCACCAGAACAAGCTCCTATATGCCCCCTCTACCACCATCATCATCCCAACCCACCAGAACAAGCTCCTATATGCCCCCTCTACCACCATCATCCCAACCCACCAGAACAAGCTCCTATATGCCCCCCTCTACCACCATCATCCCAACCCACCAGAACAAGCTCCTATATGCCCTCTCTACCACCATCATCCCAACCCACCAGAACAAGCTCCTATATGCCCCCCCTACCACCATCATCCCAACCCACCAGAACAAGCTCCTATATGCCCCCTCTACCACCATCATCATCCCAACCCACCAGAACAAGCTCCTATATGCCCCCTCTACCACCATCATCCCAACCCACCAGAACAAGCTCCTATATGCCCCCTCTACCACCACCATCATCCCAACCCACCAGAACAAGCTCCTATATGCCCCCTCTACCACCATCATCCCAACCCACCAGAACAAGCTCCTATATGCCCCCTCTACCACCATCATCCCAACCCACCAGAACAAGCTCCTATATGCCCCCCTTTACCACCACCATCATCCCAACCCACCAGAACAAGCTCCTATATGCCCCCCTCTACCACCACCATCATCCCAACCCACCAGAACAAGCTCCTATATGCCCCCCTCTACCACCACCATCCCAACCCACCAGAACAAGCTCCTATATGCCCCCTCTACCACCATCATCCCAACCCACCAGAACAAGCTCCTATATGCCCCCTCTACCACCATCATCATCCCAACCCACCAGAACAAGCTCCTATATGCCCCCTCTACCACCACCATCCCAACCCACCAGAACAAGCTCCTATATGCCCCCTCTACCACCATCATCCCAACCCACCAGAACAAGCTCCTATATGCCCCCTCTACCACCACCATCATCCCAACCCACCAGAACAAGCTCCTATATGCCCCCTCTACCACCATCATCCCAACCCACCAGAACAAGCTCCTAAATGCCCTCTCTACCACCATCATCCCAACCCACCAGAACAAGCTCCTATATGCCCCCTCTACCACCACCATCATCCCAACCCACCAGAACAAGCTCCTATATGCCCCCTCTACCACCATCATCCCAACCCACCAGAACAAGCTCCTATATGCCCCCTCTACCACCATCATCCCAACCCACCAGAACAAGCTCCTAAATGCCCTCTCTACCACCATCATCCCAACCCACCAGAACAAGCTCCTATATGCCCCCTCTACCACCACCATCATCCCAACCCACCAGAACAAGCTCCTATATGCCCTCTCTACCACCATCATCCCAACCCACCAGAACAAGCTCCTATATGCCCCCTCTACCACCACCATCATCCCAACCCACCAGAACAAGCTCCTAAATGCCCTCTCTACCACCATCATCCCAACCCACCAGAACAAGCTCCTATATGCCCCCTCTACCACCACCATCATCCCAACCCACCAGAACAAGCTCCTATATGCCCCCCCTACCACCATCATCCCAACCCACCAGAACAAGCTCCTATATGCCCCCTCTACCACCACCACCATCCCAACCCACCAGAACAAGCTCCTATATACCCCCTCTACCACCATCATCCCAACCCACCAGAACAAGCTCCTATATGCCCCCTCTACCACCACCACCATCCCAACCCACCAGAACAAGCTGGAGAAACATCTGGACATAAACCCTTTTCTGTTCAGGAGACCCTGAAGAGAAGAGAAAGATGTGATTGACGCACTGAGTCACGACTCACAAGAGTTTGAGTGTTACTGAAGAGCAGTCCGGAGACAAACTGGTTTGTCGATTCTGATCAACCCCATTTCTGGTGCTGACAGGAACCAAAAACACCGGGCCGTAACCCAGCCTGTGAGACGTGCATCACCGGGCCGTAACCCAGCCTGTGAGACGTGCATCACCGGGCCGTAACCGAGCCTGTGAGACGTGCATCACCGGGCCGTAACCCAGCCTGTGAGACGTGCATCACCGGGCCGTAACCCAGCCTGTGAGACGTGCATCACCGGGCCGTAACCCAGCCTGTGAGACGTGCATCACCGGGCCGTAACCCAGCCTGTGAGACGTGCATCACCGGGCCGTAACCCAGCCTGTGAGACGTGCATCACCGGGCCGTAACCCAGCCTGTGAGACGTGCATCACCGGGCCCTAACCCAGCCTGTGAGACGCGCATCACCGGGCCGTAACCCAGCCTGTGAGACGTGCATCACCGGGCCGTAACCCAGCCTGTGAGACGTGCATCACCGGGCCGTAACCCAGCCTGTGAGACGTGCATCACCGGGCCCTAACCCAGCCTGTGAGACGCGCATCACCGGGCCCTAACCCAGCCTGTGAGACGTGCATCACCGGGCCCTAACCCAGCCTGTGAGACGTGCATCACCGGGCCCTAACCCAGCCTGTGAGACGTGCATCACCGGACCGTAACCGAGCTTGTGAGACGTGCATCATTCCGTGTTTGCAGTTTAGTACATTGGAGCTTGCGCTGGAATCATGCGCTGATCGCCGCAGCCCTTTAGATTCACTCCAGATGAGTAAATCAGAACCCTCTCCTCTCCAATAAAGCAGCGGCAACACAACTCTTTAATCTAAAAAACATCTGCCCCCTCTGCGGTAATATTTAACTCATTTTTTATGTGTGTGTGTGTGCGTGCGTGCGTGCGTGTGCATGCACGTGTGTGTGTGCGTGTGTGTGTGTGTGTCCGTGTGTGTGCGCGTGTGTGCTTGCATTTTTTTAACCATCCTATCATTGTTCATCTTATTCTTTAGGTATATTCTTTATAATGCTTGAAAAATAATCTATTTTTAAACTATGACTAACTCAAGGCAACCTGTGTGGAGCAGGCTCTATGGTGGAGGACTAATAAGCCAAAGGCGCTATATAAATCCCCTGCAGGGCTGGGGGTTCGATTTCCCTCAACATGGCACTTTGTACACAGCGATCCCATCTCTATCTGTAACCCTCTCAGCTTTCCCCCTGTATGAATAAACCTAAATGCACAAAAGCACAGCAGACTGCCTGGTCTCCTTTAAAAATATTTTTTTTTTAAACTTAAACTGATACAAAACGACCCAAACATCCGGCAGGCAGCGATCCAGACCAAGTCCCCAAAGAGAACCGGAAATTATTATGTGCTTCAGAAAAAAAAATGAAACAAACCCTCAGGGTTACGCTGCATAAATAATTTATAATCTGAAGGTTAGAAAGAACAGGTGACTTTAGGTGAGTTCTGCAAGCGAGGACAAACTACGGGACCATAAACTGAACTCAACTTTTCTACACAATAAAACCTGCTGCTGGACGAGAGTGCGGGTTTGTTCTTTCGAGAAAAACGAGGCAGTTTGCAGTGAACTGTTCCCCCTATAAAAACAAACAAGTATCTGCTCACGAACACGTACGCAGCCGAAAACATCAATGACATCACAGAAATGCTAAATCACGACAAACACGCAAACACATTTCAAATGAAATACATCAACTGCAGAGCGAGTAGCAGCTGGTGACACACTAAAGTTCAGACAGAGTTAAATGAGCTGCTTCTCCCTCAGTAATAGTTCCTCATTCAAAGAAGAAGTGAAAGTACCACAGGAAGGTTCTGGAAATTCTCATCTTGTGAGTAGAAGCAGAAAAAAATAAAAATAAATAACCAAACAACACTTATCCGTTTCATTGACCACAACGGGCAGCTTTCGGCAGTGAGAGTCAACATGAGCTGACAAGCTGCAGTTGTGTAATGTGTATCTGTGAGGATAGAAATAATATCTAATCAAATTAAGCTGTGAAGGTTTTACACGGTTTAAAAAAAGAAAAAAAAACCTTCATGAATGGAACCTTTGATGTGACTGAATGGAGCTCAAATTGAGGACATTTCTAGACACTGAATGGTCCTTACTATAAGCTAAGCTCTTCCTCACACAGGCCCCCGCCCCCGCCCCCCCCCCCATGCAGGCAAAGTGGAAGGGCTTTGGACTCCTCATACATTTTAAAAATAACAGTATTCACACCCAAAGAGGGGGCTGCTGAGCACGGCGGTTATCTGGTTATCTGCTCTGCATTTAGCACATTACCCCATTCGCTCACTTTTTTCATTACCAAAAGAAAGCGTTTTTTCATGCTTGCGAACAGCGGGGTACGTCAGCGAGTGCGTAGCAGGCACGTGCGCGAACCCCCCCCCCCCACTCCCCCACTCCCCCACTCCCCCACTCCAGGCCCCCCCTCGCTGGCCTCCTATCAGCACCCCCAGGCCAGCGATGACTCGGCAGTCTAAGGCTGAAGGCGTCATTTCCTCCCCTGGCATCTCACCGAGGCCTTCCCGGGCGTTTCGCCACCCCGATCGGACTCAGCGTCCAGCCGGACCCCCACGGGACACCCACTGTCCCTCGCGCCCTCCCTGGCTCGCCCCATTCACCCCGGGGGGGGGCTCGTCCGGGATTGGCGCACTCCAGAGTGAGTGGCGCTGTTGCCGTTGGTTACTTTTTATCGGGTCTTGGTGGAACCCCTGGCTGGGTGGTCCTATTTATATCTGTGTGCATGCACAAGTCTGTGCGCCGGGAGCGGACCTGTCACCGTGCTGGGGGGGCACATCTGACCCCCCAAATCTTGCTCACTGCTTCGTTATACTGTTCCTTCCTCTGGAGAAGAGTACCACCCCCCGCACCCAGTGACAGGCTCCACCCCTCCACCCCCCCCCCCCCCACCAACACTACAGGCTGCATTTGAGAATAATTTACGCTGTCTGTGTGAGAGTGCGCCAAATCTCAGCCAGCTAAGATGCTGCGATAAACCCTTCTTATTTACGCTGTAATATTGTACAAACTGTGCAAACTGTCCAAACTGTCCAAACTGTCCAAACTGTGCAAACTGTGCAAACGGTGCAAACTGTGCAAACTGTCCAAACTGTCCAAACTGTGCAAACTGTGCAAACGGTGCAAACTGTGCAAACTGTGCGATCCGTTCATGAGAGTTTCAGTCAGATGGGCAAGGTGGCGTCAATATCTGGCCCACACTCAGCATCACCGAGCACCAACTGCCATATTAGTCCCACCACACAATGCAAACGGGCCAAATGCTGAATCACATTTCATTACACAACACATTAATATACATTATACCACACTGGGTGGCAGTGTAGTATAATGGGTAAGGAACTGGGTTTGTAACCGAAAGGTTGCAGGTTCGATTCCCAGGTCGGACACTGCCGTTGTACCCCTGAGCAAGGTACTTCACCTGCATTGCTTCAGTATATATCCAGCTGTAAATGGATACAATGTATAAATGCAAAAATGCTGTGTAAGTCGCTCTGGATAAGAGCGTCTGCTAAATGCCTATAATATAATATAATATAACATGCAGCATCTATAATGTGCATCATAGCAAATATGAACATATGATAATCAGAGGGGAAGAAAGAAACCACAAAAATGTTGAAATAAAAATACGGAGTCGGTCGCTCTATCACTTTGTTTTTTGTTTTGTTTTTTGCACAAAATGATGATATAGCACTTTGAGATGCTTTACAAATAACATGTACGATAATAACAATAATAAGTGTGCAGTAGGTAATTCTAAGGCTGTTTCCCTGAAGCACAATTTCAGGGAAAGGAACACTTCTCTAAACTCCATTCATGAAATAGAATTTCAGTTCATTTCCTGGACTGACTGACCTGAATTTGAGCCAACCACAAGCCCCGCCCCCTACGTTCCTCTGACTCCTTGATTGGCCCTGGCCGAGAGCTTACTGTTAATGGCAGACACAGATGTCAGCTGCAGTATAGAGGGTTGGCTGAAGAATTTGGGGCGCAAACAGAAACACCGTGGACTGCACCACACAGAATGCTCCCCCATACGTCCATATTTGCAACAACAAGGCCACAGAATGCAAACAGATGCCTAAAACACATTAAAATCTATTTTTACAGCATTTATATTTTTTAAATAAACATTTCACCCTGAAGTAAAATATCTTTATGGGCCACAGACTCCCGGAGCACAGCCCAATAAAGAATGAACCAAAGTGCACATTCTGAACAACATCCTGTCTTTGAGAATAAAGGAATAAAGCAGGGAAGCTATGTCAGAAAGACCAGACAATGAGAAGGAGAGAGGGGGAGGGAGAGAGAAGAAGGAAAAGATAGAAAGAGAGAAAGAGAGAGGAAGTGAAAGAGGGAGTAGGGCAGGAGAAAGAGTGCGATCTACAGAGAAGGCGGAAGCGTTTGGTACAGACTGTGTCCTTGTGAGTCGTTCTGTTGTGATGTTTTACACCACAGACGGGAACGCCAAACCTTGAGGAGGCAGAGTGACAACCGACCCCCCCTCCCCCCCCCCAAAATAAAATCAGTTAATCGAAAGAGGTGGGCCAGGCCATAACATTGGTGAACAGACACAGAGCTGAGTGGGGGGGTGTCTGTGTGCATAGGGGTCAGGGGGGGTGTCCACTCTGAAGTGGCAGTGTGAGCTGATTCAGCAGGTACACTGTTGAAACAGCACCTTCACCTCTGACAGGTAAACACAGAACACAGATCTGTGGTGGGGGTGGGGGGGAACGGATCCCACCCAACTGCCCAACACAACCCTGATCCCACCCAACTGCCCAACACAACCCTGATCCCCAATCCCGCCTGCTACGCACCCCGATACCCCTACACCCCACAAACCCAAAAGAAGAGACGCTGGGCCTAACTAAGGTAAAGCCCCATTGTCTGTACAGTGTGTGACAGATGGAGCTACACTGCCAGAAAACAGAGCTGGCAGCGCGCCATCGACAGCAACAAACACCTGACCCCCAGGGGTGGGCTCACCATTACCCACACCCCCCAGGGGTAGGCTCACCATTCCCCACACCCCGCACCCCGCACCCTGCTCTCTCACAGGTTTGAGTCTATTTCCTGAGCACACTATTCTGCTGCGCTCTCTCACTCGCTCTTTTTACTCTCCCTCTACTTTCTCCCACCTCTTTCTCTCTCTCTCTACTTCCCCCCCCCCCTTGTTTCTCTCTCTCCCTCTCTCTTTTGCTCCCGCTCTCTCTCGTTACTCTCGCATTAATGAAAACTTGGCATAATTCTCAAAGAAGTGTAAAATAGGCGTGGCATGTGGCTCTGCTGTGGTGCTCTGCTCTCATTCACATGGAAACAAGCGTCTGACCTCTGACCCTGTATACCACCTGACTCCCTCCCCTCCCTCCAATCCCAATCCGCACAGCTGAATATGCGACACGTGCCAGCTCAGGGAGCACCAACAGAGACCGGCCCGTCAGGTGGGTATTTCACAAAGCAGGATTACAGAGTTAGCTGGATAACTGCTCTGAGTAAAACCCAGAACAGCCCTTTTTACTTCAGCCCATGTTCCAGATTTGGGAGGGTTCCGGGTCATCCAGCTAACTCAGTAATCCTGCTTTGTGAAATACTCCAACATGACTCCTAATTTCCATATATTTGAATGCTAACAGCACTGTGGATGCTAGCAGCTATGTTTAAATAAGGTTTATACTTCCCATAAACAAGGCGACATTTTGTATTGCCACCTTACAGGAAGTTCTTCTGGATAATTGTTTCATACAGACTAGTCTGCCAGGAGATTTTAACTGGCTGGACCACAGCACTGCAGTCATACACTGCTCACACAAGCATACACATACACACGCACACACAAGCATACACACACACACAAGCATACACACACACACAAGCATACACACATACACACACACACACACACAAGCATACACACACACATACACGCATACACGCATACACACACACACACACACACACACACACACACAAACATACAGACACACACAAACATACGCTGCTCATCTTAAACACGCTGCTCATCTTAAACACACCGCTCATCTTAAACACGCTGCTCATCTTAAACACACCGCTCATCTTAAACACACTGCTCATATTAAACACACTACTCATATTAAACACACTGCTCATATTAAACACACTGCTCATATTAAACACACCGCTCATCTTAAACACACCGCTCTTCTTAAACACGCCGCTCATCTTAAACACGCCGCACATCTTAAACACGCCGCTCATCTTAAACACACTGCTCATATTAAACACACTGCTCATATTAAACACACTGCTCATATTAAACACACTGCTCATATTAAACACACCGCTCTTCTTAAACACGCCGCTCATCTTAAACACACTGCTCATCTTAAACACACTGCTCATCTTAAACACACTGCTCATATTAAACACACCGCTCATCTTAAACACGCCGCTCATCTTAAACACACCGCTCATCTTAAACACGCTGCTCATATTAAACTGCTCATCTTAAACACACCGCTCATCTTAAACACACTGCTCATATTAAACACACCGCTCATCTTAAACACACCGCTCATCATAAACACACTGCTCATCTTAAACACACTGCTCATATTAAACGGCTCATCTTAAACACACTGCTCATATTAAACTGCTCATCTTAAACACACTGCTCATCTTAAACACGCCGCTCATCTTAAACACGCCGCTCATCTTAAACACGCCGCTCATCTTAAACACACTGCTCATCTTAAACACACCGCTCATCTTAAACACACTGCTCATCTTAAACACGCCGCTCATCTTAAACACGCTGCTCATCTTAAACACACCGCTCATCTTAAACACGCTGCTCATCTTAAACACGCTGCTCATCTTAAACACGCTGCTCATCTTAAACACGCTGCTCATCTTAAACACACTGCTCATATTAAACTGCTCATCTTAAACACACTGCTCATCTTAAACACGCTGCTCATCTTAAACACGCTGCTCATCTTAAACACGCCGCTCATCTTAAACACACTGCTCATATTAAACTGCTCATCTTAAACACACTGCTCATCTTAAACACACCGCTCATATTAAACTGCTCATCTTAAACACACTGCTCATCTTAAACACACTGCTCATCTTAAACACACCGCTCATATTAAACTGCTCATATTAAACTGCTCATCTTAAACACACTGCTCATCTGAAACACACTGCTCATATTAAACAAACTGCTCATCTTAAACACACCGCTCATCTTAAACACACCGCTCATATTAAACTACTCATCTTAAACACACCGCTCATCTTAAACACACCGCTCATCTTAAACACACTGCTCATCTTAAACACACTGCTCATCTTAAACACACTGCTCATATTAAACACACTGCTCATCTTAAACACACTGCTCATCTTAAACACACTGCTCATCTTAAACACACTGCTCATCTTAAACACACTGCTCATCTGAAACACACTGCTCATATTAAACAAACTGCTCATCTTAAACACACCGCTCATCTTAAACACACCGCTCATATTAAACTACTCATCTTAAACACACCGCTCATCTTAAACACACCGCTCATCTTAAACACACTGCTCATCTTAAACACACTGCTCATCTTAAACACACTGCTCATCTTAAACACACTGCTCATCTTAAACACACTGCTCATATTAAACACACTGCTCATCTTAAATACACCGCTAATCTTAAACACACCGCTCTTCTTAAACACACCGCTCATCTTAAACACACCGCTCATCTTAAACACACCGCTCATATTAAACTGCTCATATTAAACTGCTCATCTTAAACACACTGCTCATATTAAACAAACTGCTCATCTTAAACACACTGCTCATCTTAAACACACTGCTCATCTTAAACACACTGCTCATCTTAAACACACTGCTCATCTTAAACACACTGCTCATCTTAAATACACCGCTAATCTTAAACACACCGCTCTTCTTAAACACACCGCTCATCTTAAACACACCGCTCATCTTAAACACACCGCTCATATTAAACTGCTCATATTAAACTGCTCATCTTAAACACACCGCTCATCTTAAACACACCGCTCATCTTAAACACACCGCTCATCTTAAACACACTGCTCATCTTAAACACACTGCTCATATTAAACACACTGCTCATCTTAAACACACTGCTCATCTTAAACACACTGCTCATCTTAAACACACTGCTCATCTTAAACACACTGCTCATCTGAAACACACTGCTCATATTAAACAAACTGCTCATCTTAAACACACCGCTCATCTTAAACACACCGCTCATATTAAACTGCTCATCTTAAACACACCGCTCATCTTAAACACACCGCTCATCTTAAACACACCGCTCATCTTAAACACACCGCTCATCTTAAACACACTGCTCATCTTAAACACACTGCTCATATTAAACACACTGCTCATCTTAAACACACTGCTCATCTTAAACACACTGCTCATATTAAACACACTGCTCATCTTAAATACACCGCTAATCTTAAACACACTGCTCATATTAAACAAACTGCTCATCTTAAACACACCGCTCATCTTAAACACACCGCTCATATTAAACTGCTCATATTAAACTGCTCATCTTAAACACACTGCTCATCTTAAACACACTGCTCATCTTAAACACACTGCTCATCTTAAACACACTGCTCATCTTAAATACACCGCTAATCTTAAACACACCGCTCTTCTTAAACACACCGCTCATCTTAAACACACCGCTCATCTTAAACACACCGCTCATATTAAACTGCTCATATTAAACTGCTCATCTTAAACACACTGCTCATCTGAAACACACCGCTAATCTTAAACACACCGCTCTTCTTAAACACACCGCTCATCTTAAACACACCGCTCATCTTAAACACACCGCTCATCTTAAACACACTGCTCATCTTAAACACACTGCTCATCTTAAATACACCGCTAATCTTAAACACACCGCTCTTCTTAAACACACCGCTCATCTTAAACACACCGCTCATCTTAAACACACCGCTCATATTAAACTGCTCATATTAAACTGCTCATCTTAAACACACTGCTCATCTGAAACACACTGCTCATCTGAAACACACCGCTAATCTTAAACACACCGCTCTTCTTAAACACACCGCTCATCTTAAACACACCGCTCATATTAAACTGCTCATATTAAACTGCTCATCTTAAACACACTGCTCATATTAAACAAACTGCTCATCTTAAACACACCGCTCATCTTAAACACACCGCTCATATTAAACTACTCATCTTAAACACACCGCTCATCTTAAACACACCGCTCATCTTAAACACACCGCTCATCTTAAACACACTGCTCATCTTAAACACACTGCTCATCTTAAACACACTGCTCATCTTAAACACACTGCTCATCTTAAACACACTGCTCATCTTAAACACACCGCTCTTCTTAAACACACCGCTCATCTTAAACACACCGCTCATCTTAAACACACTGCTCATCTTAAACACACTGCTCATATTAAACACACTGCTCATCTTAAACACACTGCTCATCTTAAACACACTGCTCATATTAAACACACTGCTCATCTTAAATACACCGCTAATCTTAAACACACCGCTCATCTTAAACACACCGCTCATCTTAAACGCACTGCTCATCTTAAACACACTGCTCATATTAAACTGCTCATCTTAAACACACTGCTCATCTTAAACACACTGCTCATCTTAAACACACTGCTCATATTAAACACACTGCTCATATTAAACACACTGCTCATCTTAAATACACCGCTCTTCTTAAACACGCCGCTCATCTTACACGCCGCTCATCTTAAACACACTGCTCATCTTAAACACACTGCTCATATTAAACTCACTGCTCATCTTAAACACACTGCTCATCTTAAACACACTGCTCATCTTAAACACACACTGCTCATATTAAACACACTGCTCATCTTAAATACACCGCTCTTCTTAAACACACCGCTCTTCTTAAACACGCCGCTCATCTTAAACACGCCGCTCATCTTAAACACGCCGCTCATCTTAAACACACTGCTCATCTTAAACACACTGCTCATATTAAACTCACTGCTCATATTAAACACACTGCTCACCTTAAATACACCGCTCATCTTAAACACACCGCTCTTCTTAAACACACCGCTCATCTTAAACACACTGCTCATATTAAATACACCGCTCATCTTAAACACACTGCTCATCTTAAACACGCTGCTCATCTTAAACACACTGCTCATATTAAACGGCTCATCTTAAACACGCTGCTCATCTTAAACACACTGCTCATCTTAAACACACTGCTCATCTTAAACACGCTGCTCATCTTAAACACGCTGCTCATCTTAAACACGCTGCTCATCTTAAACACACTGCTCATATTAAACTGCTCATCTTAAACACACTGCTCATCTTAAACACACTGCTCATATTAAACTGCTCATCTTAAACACACCGCTCATATTAAACGGCTCATCTTAAACACACTGCTCATCTTAAACACACTGCTCATATTAAACTGCTCATCTTAAACACGCTGCTCATCTTAAACACACTGCTCATCTTAAACACACTGCTCATCTTAAACACACTGCTCATATTAAACTGCTCATCTTAAACACACTGCTCATCTTAAACACACTGCTCATCTTAAACACACTGCTCATCTTAAACACACTGCTCATATTAAACTGCTCATCTTAAACACACCGCTCATATTAAACGGCTCATCTTAAACACACTGCTCATCTTAAACACACTGCTCATATTAAACACACTGCTCATCTTAAACACACTGCTCATATTAAACTGCTCATCTTAAACACACCGCTCATATTAAACTGCTCATCTTAAACACACTGCTCATATTAAACTGCTCATCTTAAACACGCTGCTCATCTTAAACACGCTGCTCATCTTAAACACACTGCTCATCTTAAACACACTGCTCATATTAAACTGCTCATCTTAAACACACTGCTCATCTTAAACACACTGCTCATCTTAAACACACTGCTCATCTTAAACATACTGCTCATATTAAACTGCTCATCTTAAACACTCTGCTCATCTTAAACTGCTCATCTTAAACACACTGCTCATATTAAACTGCTCATCTTAAACACTCTGCTCATCTTAAACTGCTCATCTTAAACACACTGCTCATATTAAACACACTGCTCATATTAAACTGCTCATCTTAAACACACTGCTCATCTTAAACACACTGCTCTTCTTAAACACACTGCTCTTCTTAAACACACTGCTCATCTTAAACTGCTCATCTTAAACACACTGCTCATATTAAACACACCGCTCATCTTAAACACACTGCTCATCAGAAACACGCTGCTCATCTTAAACACACTATTTTTAACTCTGGTATCACACAGTCACATCATCAGTCACTCTTCCCTGAAGGAGGTTCCCCGGGGGGCGGGCTCTCTGACTTAGCTCTTTTTGTTCAGCATAGAACCCAAATGCACCAGTTTTCCATACAGCTGTGCAGAGATGCATTCTGGGAGCAGATTCCATCGCTTCTTTCAGGCAAACTCACTCTGGCCCACATCCAATAGCATTTACTTCTAATCGCATGCATTACACGCACAACCAGTACAGACACTTCGGCCTGCCTGAATCTCCAGCACACGCCTAACACATTAACGCAGGCCTGCCTGAATCTCCAGCACACACCTAACACATTAACGCAGGCCTGCCTGAATCTCCAGCACACGCCTAACACATTAACGCAGGCCTGCCTGAATCTCCAGCACACGCCTAACACATTAACGCAGGCCTGCCTGAATCTCCAGCACACGCCTAACACATTAACGCAGGCCTGCCTGAATCTCCAGCACACGCCTAACACATTAACGCAGGCCTGCCTGAATCTCCAGCACACGCCTAACACATTAACGCAGGCCTGCCTGAATCTCCAGCACACGCCTAACACATTAACGCAGGCCTGCCTGAATCTCCAGCACACGCCTAACACATTAACGCAGGCCTGCCTGAATCTCCAGCACACGCCTAACACATTAACGCAGCCTGCCTGAATCTCCAGCACACGCCTAACACATTAACGCAGCCTGCCTGAATCTCCAGCACACGCCTAACACATTAACGCAGGCCTGCCTGAATCTCCAGCACACGCCGAACACATTAACGCAGGCCTGCCTGAATCTCCAGCACACGCCTAACACATTAACGCAGGCCTGCCTGAATCTCACGCACTGAATCTCCAGCACACGCCTAACACATTAACGCAGCCTGCCTGAATCTCCAGCACACGCCTAACACATTAACGCAGGCCTGCCTGAATCTCCAGCACACGCCGAACACATTAACGCAGGCCTGCCTGAATCTCCAGCACACGCCTAACACATTAACGCAGGCCTGCCTGAATCTCCAGCACACGCCTAACACATTAACGCAGGCCTGCCTGAATCTCCAGCACACGCCTAACACATTAACGCAGGAGGTAAACTCAAATGGAAAGATTACTTTTGCTTGCCATTGAAAATACATATTTCATTGTATGGCATATATTCCACAGACTTAAAACTAGTCCAGTTTCAAATACTGTTACACAAGCAATTGAAACTATATACCGATAAAGGCTATAATCCACACGCACACACACACCCACACCCACACACACACACACAAACACACACACACACACACACACACACACACACACACACACACACACACAGGATTTAAAAGCTGAAAATATAGGTCAACATGCTTTTTAAATAGTTCTGGCTCATTTCTCATAGGCTTCAGCTGCCCCTATGGAAGGTATGGCAGCACTTTCTCCAAAGTACACAGTCCAGTCAACCAACATTACAGTCCAGTCAACCAACATTACAGTCCAGTCAACCAACATTACAGTCACCCACAGAAGCACCAGCGCCCAACCAGCTGGGAAGCTAGAGCCAAATCTGGCCGATCAGCACAGGGTAGAAACAGGGTTAATAAACTGGGGACTGGGGCCAGCAAAATAGAACATTCTGTTAGGGGTAATACTGCTCTCAGAAATACATTAAATGTAGCCAACACTGCGCAGAGAGCCAAAGAGATACTCCTTGCTTTTATCACCTTTCTTATCTTTTTAAGTTTATTAATCCATTAGTCAAACCTTAATCACTGCCAGTAATGAAGTTCAGACCCATTTAGCATTAGCCACCCATCAACACTAGCGTGAGCTGAGCCGCTAATTAACATCGCATGACATGACAATTGTGATTACACTACCTAGCCAACAAATCCATTTCATTTGATATGTTTGTTTGTGTGTTGTGGGTCTGCCCCACTATCTATGTCTTTTTTGTTGTTGCTGGGGCTACAACTGAAGTTCCCTAACGGGAAAATAAAAGTTATTCTATTCTATTCTATTAATGGCCGGGTAAATTCTCAGTTTCAGATTCGGTAACAGTGCTGGAACCACGGAAGGCTAATTGTGTAAAACCATATGGACAAAGGATCAGGCTTAACGGGTTTAACCTTCGCCATCATTTCACAATCGCAAAAGGTGCCGCGGTGGCTAAAATAACTAACCGTCCATTGGCTGGAAGAGTCATTTAAAGGGCGAAAGAGTAAACCGACCTTGTAAATAGGCAGAAACACGGCTTTAAATTGATCGCAGGAAATCACATGCTTTGGCAGGATATCACGCTACGCAGGATTTGCAAATGAGAAAGACCTCTGAGAGCTTTCACACGGCGTTAGAGAGAGACCTCAGAGCTTTCACACGGCGTTAGAGAGAGACCTCAGAGCTTTCACACGGCGTTAGAGAGAGACCTCAGAGCTTTCACACGGCGTTAGAGAGAGACCTCAGAGCTTTCACACGGCGTTAGAGAGAGACCACTGAGAGCTTTCACACAGCGTTAGAGAGAGACCTCAGAGAGCTTTCACACGGCGTTAGAGAGAGACCTCTGAGAGCTTTCACACGGCGTTAGAGAGAGACCTCTGAGAGCTTTCACACGGCGTTAGAGAGAGACCTCTGAGAGCTTTCACACAGCGTTAGAGAGAGACCTCTGAGAGCTTTCACACAGCGTTAGAGAGAGACCTCAGAGAGCTTTCACACGGCGTTAGAGAGAGACCTCTGAGAGCTTTCACACGGCGTTAGAGAGAGACCTCAGAGAGCTTTCACACGGCGTTAGAGACCTCAGAGAGCTTTCACACAGCGTTAGAGAGAGACCTCAGAGAGCTTTCACACAGCGTTAGAGAGAGATCACTGAGAGCTTTCACACAGCGTTAGAGAGAGATCACTGAGAGCTTTCACACAGCGTTAGAGAGAGACCTCTGAGAGCTTTCACACGGCGTTAGAGAGACCTCAGAGAGCTTTCACACGGCGTTAGAGAGAGAGACCTCAGAGAGCTTTCACACGGCTTTAGAGAGAGACCTCAGAGCTTTCACACGGCGTTAGAGAGAGACCTCAGAGAGCTTTCACACGGCGTTAGAGAGAGAGACCTCAGAGAGCTTTCACACGGCTTTAGAGAGAGACCTCAGAGCTTTCACACGGCGTTAGAGGGACCTCAGAGAGCTTTCACACGGCGTTAGAGAGAGACCTCAGAGAGCTTTCACACGGCGTTAGAGAGAGACCTCAGAGCTTTCACACGGCGTTAGAGAGAGACCTCAGAGCTTTCACACGGCGTTAGAGAGAGACCTCAGAGAGCTTTCACACGGCGTTAGAGAGAGACCTCAGAGAGCTTTCACACGGCTTTAGAGAGAGACCTCAGAGCTTTCACACGGCGTTAGAGAGAGACCTCAGAAAGCTTTCACACGGCGTTAGAGAGAGACCTCAGAGAGCTTTCACACGGCGTTAGAGAGAGACCTCAGAGCTTTCACACGGCGTTAGAGGGACCTCAGAGAGCTTTCACACGGCGTTAGAGAGACCTCAGAGAGCTTTCACACGGCGTTAGAGAGAGAGACCTCAGAGAGCTTTCACACGGCGTTAGAGAGAGAGACCTCAGAGAGCTTTCACACGGCGTTAGAGAGAGACCTCAGAGAGCTTTCACACGGCGTTAGAGAGACCTCAGAGAGCTTTCACACGGCGTTAGAGAGAGACCTCAGAGAGCTTTCACACGGCGTTAGAGAGAGACCTCAGAGAGCTTTCACACGGCGTTAGAGAGAAACCTCAGAGAGCTTTCACACGGCGTTAGAGAGAGACCTCAGAGAGCTTTCACACGGCGTTAGAGAGAGACCTCAGAGAGCTTTCACACAGCGTTAGAGAGAGACCTCAGAGAGCTTTCACACGGCGTTAGAGAGAGACCTCAGAGAGCTTTCACACGGCGTTAGAGAGAGACCTCAGAGAGCTTTCACACGGCGTTAGAGAGAGACCTCAGAGAGCTTTCACACGGCGTTAGAGACCTCAGAGCTTTCACACGGCGTTAGAGGGCGTTAGAGGGCGTTAGAGGGCGTTAGAGAGACGTTAGGCTTGGACAGCATCGTTTCCTGGGACAGAGCTGCTTTGTAAAGTCAGTCTTATTTCATTCTCAGCGTGACTAAAACAAGCCACAGCTTCTAGGTCACTTTTTCATACATTATCATGATCATGGTTTGTTTAGAACCACGACTTTACCACAGTGAGAAAGAGGAAATATATTATCTAAATATTTTTTCCATAGCACAAAAAATGTGAAAGAAATTGCAATCAGGAAGTGCTACCGATCTCCAGTTCTCCCCTCGCTCTTATTTAAACAATGTGAGGGAGGACTTTTTCACAGGAGAACAGAACTTTAAATCTTTGGATCTTTAAACACTGTGTAAAGGAGGTAACTCACTGATGCCAAAATAAGCAACCGTCTCACAGTTCTTTTTCCTGAACGAAAGCTGTGCTCAGGCCACATCCATCAGATTGGTAGCATTCTCCAATAAAGGACAAATAAATGCTACTCGTCACAGACAAATGAACTAAACTGCATTCCCCAGCATTCTCTGCTTCTCGCAGGCCTGATCTGCTACATGTCTGGTTATGCGCGTGGTCAACTGACAGATGGTATTTAGAATATTAGACAGCGCAACACCATTCTCACGACCCAACATGAATCAGCACACAGTCCATTTAACATGAGAACGGAACTAATCATAAAGGTCATTCAGTACTAAGTCTATGGGCCGAGTGTAGCCTGAACACCGTATGACAGTATGACCGTATGACATCTGTGCGGAGAAGAGAAATAAACACGATGTACGTACTGCTGTTCAGACGCGTTAGTAGGAAATATAAGCCTATGCAGAAGGAGACGGAGAAATAATTAAGTTTAGAGAACTGTTACAGTCAAGAGGTAAATTCACATTTTTGTGTGTACAACAGCTGCTTGTGGAGCCACAGACGGAACATGGACTTCCTCTTGTGAAAAGTAACAGACCATTTGTGAACAAATTAAAAATAATAAAATCCAAAATAAATGTATAAATTACAGCATATATTGTGAAATATATACATTATATGCAGCTGATTGTATGTTATTTAACCTGGAAAAAATGTAAATTGTAAATATGATTAAATTCAATAAACTTTATGGATACCAATCCCATTGTTTAAAGAGAAATATAAGCCATCACAATGTGTTGCTGAACCTAAGAACAGAGGTCAGGTAGGAGTATTTTGTACAGCTGGAACTTGTCATATTTAATTTGAGATAAATGAAACTTCACAGATCAGTAATTTCACGCTTCTGATCTTGAACGATGTCAGCAGCGGCAGGGTAGCGGCCTATGTGTCAAAACATATATTCCCATCTCCGGCTACACTGCAGTATATACAGTGCCTTGAAAAAGTATCTGGCCCCCAACACTTTTTTCACATTTTCTTGTCTCAGATGCTGAATTTTAAATAAATTCAAATGGGATTTTTTCCTACTGATCTACAAAGCCTTTTGCATCAAGCCAATTTAAAAAAAGAAAGACAGAATTTTCAACAATTTACTAAAAATGACATTATCACATAAATAAAGTATTCAAACCCTTTTATAATAGCTAGCCTAAATTTGCTCAGGTGAAATAAATTCTTGCTAAAAATTACACAATCATTTAATGGATTCCACCTGTGTAATCATTAGTGAATCACCTGCTTTAAATTAATCTGTGAGGATAAAAGCCCCTCTCTGCAAAGTCCCACCATCTTGTCTAGAGGCCGCAAGAAAAGATTCAAAATGAAGACCAAAGAGCATTCTAAGCAAGTCAGAGATATTATTATAGAGAAGCACAGATCTGGGGAAGGGTACAAAGAAATGTCAAAGGCCGTGACCATCCTTCAGAGCACCATGCAGTCCATTGTACTGAAGTGGAAGAAATATGAAACTACCACCACACTGCCTAGATCTGGACGTCCCACCAAACTCAGTTGCCGGACGACAAGGAGACTTCTTAGGGAAGCTACTTTGAGCCCAACTGTAACCCTGAATGAGTTAGAGGTCAGTGGCTGCGATTGGAGAAGATGTACATGGGTCAACAATCTCCAGGTCATTCCACAAAAAGGGCTTCTATGGGAGGGTGGCAAGGAGGAAGCCGTTGCTGGGGGGAAAAAACACATTCTGGCCGGAAAAAAATTAGCAAAATGTCACTTAGGAGATACTGCAAAAATGTGGCTAAAAATATTGTGGTCTGATGAGACTAAAGTTGAACCTTTTGGCTTAAATGCTAAGCGGTATGTGTGGCGCAAAGCCAACACTGCACACCAGCCAGGTAACACCATCCCCTCCGTTAAGTATGGCGCTGGTAGCATCATCAACCACTGCACACCAGCCAGGTAACACCATCCCCACCGTTAAGTATGGCGCTGGTAGCATCATGTTGTGGGGATGCTTTTCATCAGCAGGGACTGGCAATCTTGTCAGGATTGATGGAAAAATGAACAATGTATAGAGATATAGAGAAATCCTGGACAAAAAACAGCGCCCCTCTGCCAAAAAGCTCAACCTGGGAAGGAAGCCGTTTCAACAGGACAATGATCCGAAGCACCGTGGGACGGCTTCAAATGAAGACGGTAGATGTTCTAGATTGGCCCAGTTAGAGTCCCGATCTCAACTCAATAGAAAATCTGTGGCAAAAACTAAAAATTGCTGTACATCACCGCGCCCCATCCAACTCGACTCCGCTTGAGCCATTCTGCAAGGAGGAATGGGCAAAAACTGCTCCATCACGGTGCGCAAAGCTAATAGAGACTTATCCAAGAAGACTTCTGGCTGTAATAAAAGCCAGAGGTGGTTCAACCAAGTATTGACTCGGATGGCTGAATACTTAAAAAATGACAACATCTCAGTTTTGCCATTTTATTTTTGTTATAGTTTACTTTTTAATTTTATTTTTTGGGGGACTCTGTAAAGAAGAATGTGTGTATCACAAATATAAATTCCCCATTTAATGCATCAAAGTCCCAGGCTGTGAGACTCTTAAATGTGAAAAAAGTGTTTTACGTTTAATGAGAGCTACACTACCTGTAGCGTTATTATTTCCCTATTTTAACAGCCAGTATACATCTATAGCAACTGATACTTTGCGGGAAGCTAGTATGCACAATAGTGCGAAAACTTGTACCTCTAAATAACCTAAGCATTTTCGATCTTAGCCAGCTATAATGTTAGTAGCTACTGATATGACTGCGCCAGTGTGCGCATTGGGGAAACAATATTTTATAAAGATATTGAGAGGGACAAATGAGTCACACTAATCAAACAGCCATGACATTAAACTACGCAAGCCGTTCTTAGCAGGCAAAAGACATAGCTAAGTAACTACACTAACTTACAGACATATACATTTTAAATATATATATATAGCCTACTTCCTAAATCACAAATCGACCAAGAGCCGACGGCATGGCCAACTTCAAGAAGTCCTCGCTTGACCCACGTTAGTGAATGTGTGAGGGACATTTGAATATGCTACCCTACACAGAAATCTATTAGAAAACAAAATTACAAGTTACCTAGACAATAAGTTCTCAATAGGTGCCAACTTTCCAACCTTCAAAATATTATGCCATCCAATACAAGCTATTCGTACCTCACTAATCATGTTAGCAAGCATGCTAAATGACCCTTTAAATCTTTGTAGTATTGCAGTAGTAACGTGCTAGCTACAATAAGTATAAGCAGCGTTGACAAATAAAAAACGTGTTATTAAATCATTACAAGTGACGCTTGTTGCCATCCAATCGTTACAAGAAAATGCAATGTATTCCTAGAAAGAAAGTGTTCGTTTTGGTAATGTTACTTGCACGCTTTGGGGAGTCAAAGTGAACGCAAGCAAGTTGAGAAAGCACACAAGAGAAGCACGGCTCCGTTATCAGGCTACCGAGGGCAAACACCACGATGGCACCACACGCAGAGCCTTCAACTTTTTAACACGCACAATGTCTTATGAACGGAAGAAACATGTCTAAACTAAGTTCTGCTTGGACTCGTAAATATAAAATGAATTTACCTGCCAGCCCAAATGCCCGTTACTTTCTCTCTCATGTTGGATGCGCGCAACAAGCCTGGCTAAACAAAGTTAGAGGAAGGAAACCCAGGCGCGGAAAAAATGCTTCATTCTGATCATTTCCGCTGTCAGAAATGTGCCGCAGCCGGACCCTAGGAGCGCTACCGCTAACCGCTAGCTAGCTGCCTCCTTTTCTTCAAAACTTAGCCAACGTTCAGCTGGGATTTCCAACGTTTCTCGATGAGCTTATTCTATTTGTTTCTTTTATATTTATTGATGTCTACTCGGTATTTCACCTAAGACATTTGGTTCAACTAGCTGGCTAAGTTAGAAGGCTTCTCCTACATGGCTAACGATTTTGTGATTTCAAAGGTTAACACAAATCACCTCCACAGCTGTGACAATATGAAACTAGTAATAAACAGAAGTGTGTAATTGAAACAGAAAGTAGGCTACTGTCACGCAGGGCAAACCTACCACAAGATATGGTAGCTCTTGCGTTACAAACAACCGAACATGGTCATAAACTGACCCCTATCTGCAAGATTATGAATTATCAATCAACACAGTGCAAGGTACCAACGTGCAGTAAATGGCATGATACGCACCAACTTTAAATATAAAGGCTACTGATAAAATAAAAAAATCCATTGACTTTAATGTTGTTTCGAAAGTTTTTTTCCCTCTGCAACTGGGTTTCATATTCGTTATTGTCGAAGTTGGCTATATTACTCACCTGAGTAGGTTAGCTTACGGCACAGGTCTCGACAGCGGCATCTGGAGGTTCAGATCACGTTAAGTCGAAGTTGCCGGGTTCTTGCTATTGCTCGTTTTTGCACATGAAGTTTGTGTTTATAGTTAGGCCCAATAGTCTACCTTGTATAGGCCAAAACGTCAAAAGTGAACTTACAAACCTGAAAAGCCTAGGTGTGACGATAAGTGCTGCCAATATAGCTCATAGAGGTCGTTTAAACAAGTTAAAAAATAAAACGTGTGTGTAAAATCAACATCTTTTCGTCCTGTGTATGATCAGCCCCCCAAAAAACCACCCTGTGCTATAGGCTACTGCAAGGAGGCAACTCCAATGCCTTGTTTTACGCTTTAACTGCAACATGAACATAACCTATATGTGCAATATTTTAATGCTGTGCAATATCAATATTTATATTTAAATTCTGTGCAATATTCAACTCTCTCTGTGCAATATTTTAATTATATTTACATCACTTGTTTTTGTACTTTACCCCACTAGGCTAGGGTATACCCTCAATTGCTGCACTTCCCCCATTGTAGGACACTTTATTCTTTTATATATTTATATTATTTTGTACTTATCACGCATTTATTATTTCTCATGTGTATGTGTATCTTATGTGTATCTTGTGTATGTGTGCATCTATGCTGCGGGCTCGAAACAAAATTTCCCTGTACATGTACAGTGACAATAAAGTATTCAATTCAATTCAATTCAATTCAACATAACCTACGTTGGTATTGTTAAACAAATATATATATATATACATATATATATATACTAAAAGTGAAACACACATTCATAGCCTGGACTGAAGCATTGTTTAATATTTGTTTATTGTTTTGCTAATACACTGTAGTCACCGCAGAGACTCCAATCTTACTGCATTCATTGAATGTCTTAAAATGACAATGGATTACGTCGTCCTGGAAGCTGGCCATTTTACACCCATTTAATTGATCTACTCGGTCTTTCAGTTTCAGGTCCACGGTCACTGACACTCGACTCTTGGTGCCACACACGGTTCCATTCAACAGTATTTCTCACTAATTTACAAAGTTCAATAACTTCAGCGAGAAATACCATTAATCTCTGGCCAAAAACACATTCGTGGTCAATGATTTAGGATTTGCATGGTCAAACAGTCATCAAAAGCACAATAAAACTAGGTATGTTCAGTTTTGGTTCCAGCCGATGTAGAGCCGAGAATGCCCCAGGGTTGCTAAACAATCAACAGCCTTCCCGCCACTTCCTTGTCGAATGAACACCACAAAAACGTAGGTTTACTGTTAATAGAGCAATTGTTTTTGGCTTAAGTTTTAAACCAATCAATCTCTTCGGTTGGCCAATTCTCTCAGACACAAAATGCCAATGTCAATTTGTTTTTTTTGTTTGTTTATTTTTGTTTTTAAACGGGATTCTCCAAAACCAGAAGTAAAGAACAAGAATATAAAGTGGGGAATTAATTCTGAAAATGATATGTAGGGTTTGCAGAAACAGAGGCACTGACACCACAAAGTGCTAAAAGACTGAATGCCACCCAACTGGAAGCATACAATCTCTCCAAACGTAGTACCAAAAACTCATCACTCATTGAGTATTCACACTTGTACCTGCTAAATGGGAACCCACAGAATAACTGGTGTGACCAGTAGTTCATGTGTACAAATGGTATCCGCAGAAGACCAATAGAAGTGATTATGACATTTGCATACAATTCATTTAAATTATTTTGGCTCGAGATCCCCACTTTCATTCTCCCAACATGCCCGTCTTCACGTACCATCAAAACATCTCAACCTACTGAGAGCTTAGAACAATAGAACAGCTGTAAGAACAATAGAACACCTGTAAGAACAATAGAACAGCTGTAAGAACAATAGAACAGCTGTAAGAACAATAGAACACGAACAATAGAACAGCTGTAAGAACAATAGAACAGCTGTAAGAACAATAGAACAGCTGTAAGAACAATAGAACACCTGTAAGAACAATAGAACAGCTGTAAGAACAATAGAACAGCTGTAAGAACAATAGAACAGCTGTAAGAACAATAGAACACCTGTAAGAACAATAGAACAGTAGGGTTCCACCTGATATTTATATTGAGAATATACAATTCAGAAATGATGCTGCAATATTTATGTGTAAGTTCTACAGTTTACTCATCTCTAAACTGTAGGCCTACTTTCTTAAAACAGAACCCAATAATGACAAGCTCTCATCATTGACTGATAAATGAATAAAATGCTTTTTGCTGTATAAAGATCATTTGTAATAAAGCCCTACACTACAGAATACGGTAAATAAGTGTGGGCATAAGTACAAACCCAAAGCATGCAGACCTCCACATTCTGCAGACCAAAGCGTCAGTCCTTGTCACATCGCAATACTGTACATGTTGGTAAACAATACGTGGCCTTGGCAGGAGAGTGTCACAGTTTTTGCAGGGTCTCTCTCTCCAGGGGCCACAGTTTAAAATACATCAGACCATGGAGGGCCCTGTCCCAGAGGAGCGTTCAACAAGACGAATAAAAGCACACCGTTATGTTGCCTTGGTAACGCAGATCAGGTTTCAAAATATATGACAGCAGGATATTCAGAATATTCTCAAAACATGCTGCAAGCACCATCCATCCACAACAACACTATTTCCTTTTTTTCTCTCCACATATTGGAATTGCTAAATTATGCCACGCCCGCTCAGCTGCAGGGCTGGGGGGACGATTAAATGCATGAAAATCGCATGAAACCCGTTAAGCATCTCTACAGTGCGTAGTGAAGGCGTGGCGCTTTATCTCTCTCCAGTGCGTAGTGGAGTCGTGGCGCTTCATCTCTCCAGTGCGTAGTGGAGGCGTGGCGCTTTATCTCTCCAGTGCGTAGTGGAGGCGTGGCGCTTTATCACTCTACAGTGCGTAGTGGAGGCGTGGCGCTCTATCTCTCTACAGTGCGTAGTGGAGGCGTGGCGCTTTATCTCTACAGTGCGTAGTGGAGGCATGGCGTATTCGGTAAAAACTGTGGTAAAATGAGATGACCGCATTATTGAGCCCCGCAGGAAATGCTTCAGTTCAATTCAACACAATTCACACATTGGCGGTGGTTGAGGCGAGTTTCCCCTCATCATTGTAAGCGCCTTGAGTATTGAGAAAGGCGCTATATAAATGCCAGGTATTATTATTATTAATTTAATAATAATTTATTCTTTTTGGCAGTTGAGAAAATTCTGTGTGGCGCCATCTATTGGCAATCGGAGAAAACGCACATCTCTCTGATGGCAGGTGGTAGGAACCATGGGTTTGGAGGAACCAATGCAGCGATACCTTGAGGAACCCAAGGTAACTTAATAAGTAACTTAAGAACTGTATTCTGTGGTCCTACCGCTGGGGGGGCCGAAGTCACGATGGACTGCAGGTCATAGTGCACTATCTGCATTACCAAGAAACAGATCGGCGCCCCCTACCTGTAGAAGCCAGCCTGTGCTGCTTGTGAAAGCCAGAGTGTACCCTTTCCATGTGCTTGCATCAGTCAGAAAACTTAGAAGCATATAATGGGCAGACAGCCGGACACTTTTTGACCCTCTCTGAGAACGTTGATCTTGTTGGACGCACCTCTGTGGTTTCCACTCTCAGTTTCTACTGTCCACGACTGAAGAAAAAACACAATTTAAGAGTCTGTGTGTAACAGTTTCATCTACAGGACCTCAGATCCATAATGTAAGAACAATATCAGTAAAAAAAATTAAACAAATGGAAAACAATATATATACAATTTTAAAAAAAGAAATTTTGTGACCCGTTTCTTTTGAAGAAAACGAGGTAAAGCAGGGCTCGACAGCGCTCCCATTTGCTCATGAAAATTGATGTGTGCCAACTGGGAAAAGTATTTAGGTCCACATGGGATGCATTAGTGTGCTGGGAAAATTGTTTGCGTAGAACCCTGAAAAGCAAAAAACATAACCGCAAAGCAAAAAATAACCGCAAAGCAAAAAACAACCGCAAAGCAAAAAAAACAACCGCAAAGCACAGACAAAACGACACCATAAGCACAAAAACTAAAATGACAAAAACAAAGTGGCAATGAGCCCTAACAGCGGGAGTAACATCGCCGGCAGTCCAAAGTGCTGAGTACACAAGAACAGCACTAAACACAACTCTTCTGTCACTCTGTACACGACAGGAGTAGAAGAGGAGAGAGAAAACTGCTCAAATCTCTCCTCGATTCCACACAATGGACACAGACAGATAGACACACAGACTGACACACAGACTGACACACAGACTGACGTTAAAAACAAGTCAGCGCAGAGAAGGATCCTGTACAGGTGAGATGCAGGTGGCACACACCCTGCTTGTCCTTGAGGTGTATATGTGCATAAGTATTGAGTGTATGCATATGTGTGCGTGTGTACGTGTGTGCGTGTGTGTGTGCGCGTGTGTGTACGTGCATGTGTGTACGTGCACGTGTGGTTATATGTAAGCATATATGCACTATACATAAGTATATGCGTGTGCTGTTAAGTGTGCGTATGTGTGTGTGCGCGTGTGCGTGCGTATGTGTGTGTGCTCCTCACTGGCTCGGTGTGTGCGTGCGTGTGTGTGCATGATCCTCACTGGCTCGGTGTGTGCGTGTATGTGTGCGTGTGCGTGTGCGTGTGCATGTGCGCATGATCCTCACTGGCTCGGTGTGTGTGTGTGTGTGTGTGTGATCCTCACTGGCTCTGTTGCCACTCCTCCCTCAGCAGAGCCACCTCCCTCCCGTACCAGCTGTGGAGTTTGGAGAAGCACACGGTTCCCGGGGAAACGGGGCTCTCCAGAGAGGAGGTGGAGCCTCCTGCTGCGCTCCTCCTGCGCGGGGGCACGGGAGGGGGTCTGACCCCGTCGCTGCCCTCGTTCCCCTCCCAGGAGAGGGGGGCCGGGAGGCTCTCACAGCCGTTTGGCAGGGTCCCGGGCTTGCTCCAGGTCACCCCGTTCTCCCGCGGACCCCCTGACAGCAGCTGCACCTCCTCCGTCTGGGCTCTCGCGTAGGCCGCGGGGGGTTGGACGGGTTTGGAGCGTGCGATATGCTGCTTCCTGGACACCCTGCCCCGCCCTGGCCCCGCCCCACCAGCCTCCTGAATCTCCTCCAGCTGCCGTTCGAGCTCCCGCACCACCAGGCGCATGTAGTCGAAGCTGGCGCGCGACAGCGCCTTCACCCACGACTCCATGCCCGCCTGGCTCTCCGCCGCCATCTTGTAGACGCGGGCCCGGGCGCAGTCGAAGCGCACGGCGAAGGCGAACTCCTCGACGGACTCGCAGAGCTCCACGGTGCAGCCCTCCAGCACGATGACTCCGATGGGCTCCCGGCTCTCCCGGTCCTCCAAGTAGAACAGCATGTTCCCCTTCAGGATGAACCAGCGGCGGTGGTACGCAGTGTTTCGCTCCCCTTTCTTGAACAGGAAGCCCGTCTTGTCGGGCGGGGAGTCGCAGGTGGCGTAGTGTGCCACGCTACGTTCGTTTAGCTTCATTCCGCCACCTGACTGTAGCTCTGCGTGGGTCATTAAAGAGGGAGGGGGGGCAGAATCACACACAGAACACTTATTCATGACGTGTAACAGGGGTCTCAAACTCTAGTCTTGGATGGCCGCTGTTTGTGCCGTTTTCTGTCCATCAGCAGGATAATTTAGGTGTAATTAAGGTGCTTTAGACCTGGGGCCACACGTATAAAACTGAGTAGAACAATGTGTAAAACTATGCTCAGGGAGAAAGCCGGAAATCTGCTTTACGCAGTTTTGCATTTTCTCTCCCTCTGCCTTTCGATCACGGTGTCGCCATATCACACGGACTCCAAACATTGCGTACGCATGGTGTCTAGCGTGTGCCGAGGTACGCACATTCTCACAGCACGTGTTAATTTATACATCTGAATTTCTGCATGGAAACTCCCTTACGCGGCTCTCTGAGGGCACTGTTTATACATGCGGCCCCAGGAGCTCCACAGCGGCTGCTCATCGTAGGTGCATTTCAACACTTTAGTGATGAAATTAAGCATTTGATTGGTTTAAGAGTCCACACAACTGGTTTCACAGGCCTAAATTTACAGTCGATTGAAAAGGTAACCACAAAAAAACCTGCACACAGTGTGGCCCTCCAGGACTGCAGTTTGACACCCCTGGTCTCTACACACCCCTGGTCTCTACACACCCCTACAATGTATTCACAGTCAAGCAACTACTTGTATTTCAGTTATTAATATTCTGCCATGAAGGTCAATCTGAGACAGACAAACAAACCTCTGGCGTGCATCCTTCAGAGATCAAGATCTTAGCACTATACTCACATATCTATCACATATCCTGCATGGAGAGTCCTCGTCCCTGCTCCACAGCACGATGTTGAAGGCTTCCCAAGATCAACATTCCCCTACACGGTGACCAACGCCTAAAGGACAAACACAGGAGCCATTTTATACCGCGCAACTCAACACAGGTGACCAAATAAATGACACACCGCTGTTGTGTCCACCACGCTTAGCTAAAGTCTGCCATGTCTATAGTCACAGCGGTGCAGTGTGCGAGTCTGGGAGTCAAGCACACATGATGCACAAGGTCACCATTATTCATTCACCATTATTCATTCACCACGACAATGAACCATTGACATTTTTTCCTAATAATGGCATCTTATTTTCGCCCTAACCGCACATACACAAAGAGGAAGTGGAATCCGCAGACTTAACCAGAAAAATTAATTTTAAAAATGTCAGCTGTTTTCGGTGGTCCATCTACAATATTTAAATAATACAGGGTGGAAATTTGAACTAATTTCAGTCAAATGTAACGCTCATTCAACACTCGTGTTATTTAATTCACATCAACATCCTTGGAATGAAGTCGTCACGGATTGTCAATTTGTAATAATCTCAAAACAGACCTGCGTTTGTTTTAGAAAAACCCATCGAGGATTTGTATAACTTAGATTCCCATGGTAAAGGTGAATTTGTGCTCTTGGCATGTTAGCCAACTTAGGGTGACCAGACGTCCTCTTTTTTCCGGACATTTCTTCTTTTTGGGACCGAAAATATCCGTCCAGGCGGGATTTCTAAGTTCCTAAAATGTCTGTTTAGGATTTCCTTGTTCCATAGACCACAACAAAAAATAGCCTAGCTAGCATTATGTTCATAACGCCCGTCTAACCCGGTTATGATCACCCTAACCTAATAATAACGTTGTTTACCTGTTATACGTTAACACCCAACGTTACTGTTATCCGTGTTGTGTATTAAGATATATGTAAGACACAATTATGTAGCTAAGTAGGCTAACATCAGGCATTAAGTTATTTAACGAGATTTACATTTGAGGTGTCGTGTGTGTTTAACCCCATTTTCACACCGCTTAGCTAGCGAAACACCTCCAGAAAAACTGCTGATTCAAAGACTTTAACTGAATTTAACAACTGCTCAACTGTTCCGGCTTTTCTCCCAAGTTTAGCCACATTTACCACGTTTACCTCGCAAACAAACATTGTGACCATGTCGTGTTTTAAGCGCTTTATGCCATGTTTTAAGCGCTTTATGCCATGTTTTAAGCGCTTTATGCCATGTTTTAAGCGCTTTATGCCATGTTTTAAGCGCTTTATGCCATGTTTTTAAGCGCTTTTATTAGATGGGCGGCTAGCTTTATGTTTGGCAGCCTAAGTTAAATGTTTTCCACGTCACACAGCCTTATTTACTTAGCAAGCTAATGTTAGCTTTTTGTTCTTCTGAACGGCACGAAAGGTTCAAAAACGAGATAACGTTGCTTGCTAACTAGCCGTCATTCCAGCAATTTGAACGAAACTAAAAAAAATCAGGTAAAAGTTGCAGTTGCAGAATTGCAGTTAGCCAAGTTAAAGTCATACAGCTTCCTACAGCCGGCCGGGTCGCGTAGCTATGCTAGCTAAGTAGCACTAGTCAACACAACTGCCAGCTAACGGGCTTTGTACCATATCGTTAGCTGTTTAACGTTAGCTAGCTAAATTGGCTAAAAGTTTAAGTGGCAAATTATGGGAAAATGTCACCACCACCATCATCACCATAATTGCTTGACATTAATGGAGCAGCTTTACTCTTCCCCCGATCAAGCCGATGACCACACAAGCGCAGCGGTTAGCAAACTCGCAGGTTAATGCACTCTGGTACTCGGCAGCGGTGTTAGCTGCCTGGCTAAGCCTGGCTAAGCCCACAGTAGCTTCTGCACAATCCCAGCTCTCAAAACGGTAACGTTACCAGCTACCCAGGAACATCGATTCAAGGCTGCCATTGAAGTGCCTGTGGCGGGGGAAGCACTCACCCTGTAGGTCCCGTCCTCTCATAATGTATCACTGCCACGGTGGAGGAAACACAGCAGATGTTGGGCAGTAATTGCCTAGACCAGCTATGTGAGTGTGTGAGTGTGTGTGTTTGAACACTAGACTAGCTGTGTGAGTGTGTGTTTGAACACTAGACCAGCTATGTGAGTGTGTGTTTGAACAGCTGCGCCGATGCGCCGATGCGTGCTTCGCTCCCCCGCGGTGCGCCGGGGTACTGCTCGGCTAGTTAAACCGAAAAGACGTGTCGTTATTAGTCCCGTTGAAATGCAAGAATTTCCTTTACAGTGCATCCGTTCTGCACGACCGATGCATCGAAATAGCTAAGCAGGTCGGGTGAATATTAAACCCAATAATACATTCTATCACTATTCACGGAGTTGTATTTTCTTTCTTTCCTTCTGTATTCGAGGTTTTCCCCCACGTCACGTGACTTCTCCAGGACCGCAGCTTGATTTCCAGACAGAAAAAGTTGGACGTCATCACGGCACTGTTACAATTCAATGGCAAGTTAACGCAATTGCCCAAAGTATCAAGGTCCAAATATAATAAATCTAGAAATCAAGGAAACTAATGTTAGTCAAAAAACACTTCTAAGTCAACATTGATTGATATTGTGGCGAGCCATGGAGTTGGAGTCAGGTTTTCAGTTGAGAGAGTAGTTTATTGACAAGAGCGCAATCTTCGTACAACTTTACTTCATAACTTACAGGCAGAAATAGACAACGCGCGCTGAATTGTAGCCAGCTTTATAGCCTGGCTTATGCAAATGAGCTTGCTAACAAGGGCGACCTCTAATAGGTGCCCTGCAGCTCCTTAACCAATCACACTTAATCACCTCGGTCACACTCAAAACAATCGTTGGCCCCGCCCTAACATTCTTAGAGCGGACCTGGTTGAGCTCATGCTGCCACATTTGAGCGGGACTTTATACAGTTTGTTTATCACAGCAGTCGCCGTTCTGGCGGGAGGTTATATTCAAATGCTAACCGCCAATGTTACTGTACACTCGTCAGTGCATTTGAACACGCTCTGGTAGTGCAGCTACATCACCCATCACTCGTGCACGGGTCTGCACAGCATAAGCATACACACACAACGATTCTATGTACACAATTATTTACATCACTCGTAATCGCCCCGGATCGCCACACTGCCCCCACCTAAGGGGTCAGCAGTCCCCTGCGACCCCTTAACCTGTCCGCACTCACGTACAAAGTCTCGGAAACGGGCAGGGGTTCTCCGCTGGCGAGAAGGGCGATTCGGGCCCTCAGCCGCCGCTGGGTTTTCTGGTGAAGGAGGGGTGGGCGCACGTAAAGCGGGCTGATCCTCGCCGACGCCCATCCCCTCATCAACACCATCCAACAGCGGCCGGTAAGGAGCTAAGCGATCCCGGTGAAGCACCACCAGTTTCCTTCGGCCGGGCATGCGCACTCGATAGACCACCTCGCTAAGCCGGCCCACCACTTCACCAGGGCCCCGCCAATGCGATTGCAATTTCGGGGACAGACCCTTCTTACGAATCGGACAGTAGATCCATACCTTGTCTCCGTTGGTGAAGGGCTGCCCCCGACAGCACACATCATACGCTCGCTTCTGCTTAACACTTGCGGTGGATTGGGCCTGGCGGGTAAAGCTGTGGGCGGTCTCCAGGCGCTCGATCAATGCCCGCGCATACCCGGCCTCTGACTGGTGGTGCTCCGTTGGTCCGGGCGGAGCTCCGAACACCAAGTCGACGGGCGTCCTCAGCTCGCGCCCGAACATGAGCGCAGCGGGGGAGCACTGACTGCTTTCCTGCACGGCGGAGCGGTATGCCCACAGGACCAGGGGCAAATGGCGGTCCCAGTCCCGCTGGTGCTGGCTGGCTAGAATTGCTAACTGGGTGGCCAGTGTTTTATTAAAGCGTTCAACAAGCCCGTCGCTCTGGGGGTGCAACGCCGTAGTGCGGGTTTTGGCCACTCCCAGCCGCTTACACACAGCCGCCAGCACCCGCGACTCAAAATTTCGCCCCTGGTCGCTGTGTAGCTCCTCGGGGGCTCCGAACCGGGCGAACATCTCTGTCACGAGCCTTTCCGCCGTCGTGTCCGCCGATTGGTCCGGCACCGCGTACGCCTCGGGCCACTTAGTAAAGTAGTCCATGGCCACAAGCACGTAGCGGTTGCCGGACTCGGTGACGGGGAAAGGCCCTAAGATGTCTACCCCGACCCGTTCCATCGGAGCCCCCACGACGTACCGCTGGAGGGGGGCTTGCGACCGCTGCGTCGGCCCCTTCTTGGCCGTGCAGGCGTCGCAGCAATGGACGTGCAGCTCCACGTCCCGGCGGCAGGCAGGCCAGTAGAACCTCCTCCGCAGTCGGTGCAAAGTCTTGCTGATGCCAAAGTGCCCCGCCCCCACAGAGCCATGCACCAGTCCAAGTACCTGGGGGCGGAGCGCACGGGGCACCAGCAGCTGGAGGAGGTCCTGGTCGGACCCGGGGGCCTGCCACCGCCTATAGAGCAGCCCACCCTGCGACGTCAGGCTCCCCCACTGACTCACGTAAGCCTTCACAGCTGGGCTACTGGCCGACACTTCCCCCCATGCAGGCCGTGCCCCCGCCGTGATCCAGCTCTGCACCTGCTGCAGCTCGCCGTCGCCCTCTTGCGCTAGGCGCAGGTCCTGCTGGCTAAGAGGCAACCATCCAACCTCACTCTCTACAGTCTGGACCGGGCATGCTATCTCCGTCACCTGCTCTCGCTGCTCGGCTTTAGTGCAAGGCCTACAGTCCAGCTCTGCACAGGGCCTCCGGGAAAGCGCATCTGCATTACCATGCAGCTTTCCGGGCCTGTGCTGAATCTGGAAATCGTACTCCTGCAACAGCTCGAGCCAGCGGGCTACCTGGCCTTCCGGATCTTTAAAATTTAAAAGCCAGGTTAGTGACGCGTGATCTGTCCTAATGAGGAAATGGCTGCCTTGCAGGTAAGGGCGAAAATGGCGAACCGCTTTGACCACCGCTAACAGCTCGCGCCGAGTCACGCAATAGTTGCGCTCTGCCTTGCTCAGCGCGCTACTGTAGTAGGCTACCGCTCGTTCCCCGTCTGGTCCCACCTGGGAGAGCACGGCCCCGACTCCGACATTGCTAGCATCCGTGTCGACGATGAATGGTCGCGCGACGTCCGGATATGCTAGAATGGGAGCCGCCGTTAGGGCGTCTCTCAACTGGTCAAAAGCATTCTGGCAGTCCCCTGTCCACTCGAACGGTTGACCTTTATTGGTCAAGCGATGAAGCGGACTAGCCAGGGTGGCGAAACTCAAGACAAAGCGTCTATAGTACGACACTAGCCCTAAGAAGCTCCGCAGCTCACCCACATTGCTAGGCGTCGGCCATTCCCGCACAGAAGCCACCTTAGCTGGGTCAGTGGCTACACCCTGCTCACTAACGACGTGCCCCAAGAAAGCTGTCTCCCTCCGGAGCAGCTGACACTTTTTGGGATTGAGCCGTAACCCAGCCCGGCCAATCTCAGTAAGCACGTCGTTTAGATGAGCGAGGGCTTGCTCGAAGTCGCTGGCGTGTACTAAGAGGTCGTCCAAGTACACGACACAGGAACTCCGCGGGACGGACGACAGCACCCGCTCCATCAGTCGCTCAAAAGTGGCAGGGGCGTTACAGAGCCCGAACGGCATGACCCGGAACTGCCACAACCCTTGCCCTATGGTGAAAGCTGATTTTGCCCTCGCTTCCGGGGACAGCCTCACCTGCCAATAGCCACTGCGGAGGTCCAGCGAGCTGAACCAACTGGACCCCGCGATATGGTCTAAGGCCTCGTCAATGCGGGGAAGTGGATAGGCGTCTTTCTTTGTGATCTGATTAAGACGCCTATAATCTACACAAAAACGCCACTCCCCGTCCTTTTTTTTAACCAGGACAGCAGGGGCCGCCCATGGGCTTTCAGAAGGCTCGATAATGCCCGCAGCTGCCATCTCCCTTATCTTGTCCTCCGCCACCTCTCGCTTGGCTAGAGACAGCCTGTGCGGACGTAACCGAATGGGCACAGCCGAACCAGTATCAATCTGGTGTTGAACCAGTTCGGTCTGTGTGCATTCTTCGTCCCGCACAGCGAATAGGTGAGTGTAACGGACAAGCAGGGCTTTAAGCTGCTGGCTCTGCTGCGGTGTGAGCCCTTTGCTGCTGCGCGTCCATAATGCTAGGACGGCTTGCAGCACCTCCGCAGAGGGCTGGGTAGCTGAGGCTAGCCCGCCCGTCTGCGGTGGTACTGTAACCTGAGGTGGTACCACGGTAACAAGCGGCGAATCAGCGGTGGTCATAGCAAGCACAGAACTGGGGCGACAGTGTTTGGGGGGCACCCCAGGGCATTTAGTTCGGCGGGCTGCTTTTAATTCATGATTTGATCGGAGGCCCAGCGTTTCGGTACCAATAGTTATAGTTTCGGCTATCACATTTATGCTAGCTCCCCACAAGGCTAATAAATCTAAACCGATAATGCATGCATCTTTTATATCTGCTAACCAAAACTCGTGTTTCACTCGCTGGGCTCCTGCACACACTTGTAATTGTTTACTACCACGCATGCCCATCTTCTGCCCAGTGACGGAGGTTAGCTGGGTAGAGGTAGGGGTCCATGCACCCGAAAGCAGCCCGCTAGTACCCCGAAGTACCCCCGGCCTTACCAGGGAAATAGTGGCTCCGGTGTCGACCAGCGCCCAGCAGGCTTGTCCGTCCAAACTGCAAGGCAAGTACAGCCCGGTCTTCGTCCCCAGTCTGCCAATACGGGGCTCGGCCCCGTGGGCCTGTTCCTCTGCTCTTAAAAGAGCATCAAACGGAACTTTTGCTCTTGGAATTTTTGCTAGGATGGGCAGGCTGGGCGCGTGAACGCTGGCTTGGGGCCGGGCCTGGTTGAGGAGGAGTGTGGCATGGGACGGTGGTCTCCTCACTGAGCCGTCCCGTTGTCGTTTCCCGTCGGCTGCGGGGCTCTCGCTTTTGGTGCAGGGGCGGTACAGTCGCGGGTGAAATGCCCCGGTTCGTCGCACCGGAAGCAGCGTCGCTCCCGTTCCGGTCGCTGCCGCGGTCGAGCTGGGTTCCGCTGGACCCATCTCACCTCCTCGCCGTCCTCGCAGTCGGCAGCTCGGACCCGGGGCTTGTTAGCCGGGGTCCCATTGGGTGTGGTGCCCAGGATGAGCTCCAGTCGCTCGGCCTCGCGAAGCGCCGCGTCCAGGGACGCCGGTTTGGCGATGCGGACCTGTTGTTGTAGGCGCTCCGGAGTGAGGGCCTGCATGAAGGTCTGGCAGGCTAGCTCCTGCTGGCCTGCGTTGTCGAGTTGGGGGTAGCCGCGGCGGGCTAACAGCCTGATGTCGGCGGCGAGGACGCTGAGGCTCTCTGCTCCGGTCCGCCGTCGCGTAGTTAGCTTCTCCCGGCTCACCTCCAGAAATTGCCGCTGTCCGAACCGGCGCTCCAGCGCTGTCATCAGTGCCGGTAACGTCAGTGGTTCGGCGCTGTCCAGGTCTAGAAGCACCTGGCAGGCCTCGCCCTCCAGGGCTAACGCTAAGTGGGTGGCTGTCTGGCTCTCGTCCCAGCCGTTGTAGCTAGCTGCGAATCGTACCTGGCTTTGGTACGACTCTAGCTCACCCTTTCCCGTGTAACGGGGTAGCTTGATCACCGCCTTTAACGGTGTGGTCGGTAGCTGCACCGGCACCGCCGTCTGGCTCGGCCTGGAAGCAGGGGCGTCCTCGTTGGCTTCCAGCCGACCTACTTGCGCTCCGTTTCCGGCCGCGGGGTCAGCCACCAGCGCGGGCTCCTCCGCCTGGTCTCCAATCGGCATCCCTCGCTCCGGTCTTGCTGCGCTGGCTCCTTCGGGGAGCCCCCCGGGTCTACTCTTAGGCCGCTTCGCAGACGCTCCTGCGATAACGTCCATCTGCTTGGTCACCTGACGTTCCAATTCGCGGATCTGTTCCCAGATCATCCCACTGCTGACACCATTGTGGCGAGCCATGGAGTTGGAGTCAGGTTTTCAGTTGAGAGAGTAGTTTATTGACAAGAGCGCAATCTTCGTACAACTTTACTTCATAACTTACAGGCAGAAATAGACAACGCGCGCTGAATTGTAGCCAGCTTTATAGCCTGGCTTATGCAAATGAGCTTGCTAACAAGGGCGACCTCTAATAGGTGCCCTGCAGCTCCTTAACCAATCACACTTAATCACCTCGGTCACACTCAAAACAATCGTTGGCCCCGCCCTAACATTCTTAGAGCGGACCTGGTTGAGCTCATGCTGCCACATTTGAGCGGGACTTTATACAGTTTGTTTATCACAGCAGTCGCCGTTCTGGCGGGAGGTTATATTCAAATGCTAACCGCCAATGTTACTGTACACTCGTCAGTGCATTTGAACACGCTCTGGTAGTGCAGCTACATCACCCATCACTCGTGCACGGGTCTGCACAGCATAAGCATACACACACAACGATTCTATGTACACAATTATTTACATCACTCGTAATCGCCCCGGATCGCCACAATATTATACTGACAAATAGGCAATTTAAATACCTAGCCTGTGGGGTCTTTGCTCAAGACATCAGTGACCACTGCCAGTTGCTTGTATCTGAAATGCTAGAAAACAATAATACAGTTCTAGTATTGTTACAAAACGAAATTTCAAACATTTTGTTGAACAGGGTTTTCTCCAGGATCTATATTACTCTGATTTAGAAAGAACTTGTTGCGTCCCTGATCCTGACCAATAGCTTTGGACCATTTCTGTCATGCATTTAATTCGATTGCTGATAAACATGCCCCCTATAAGAACTTCAGGATTAAAAACCGGTGTCACCTCTGGTTCATATGCTGTTCATATGCAATGCGACGGCACAATTCATAGACAATTAAGGAACACGTTCGTTAGAATAATAAGAAAAGCAAAGTCCAATTATTACTTGACTTCTCTTTCTAACTGTAATGGAGATGCATATAGCTTTTGGAAAACTGTAAAAACTTAAAATAATCCTACCACTACTCTTCTTTCTCGCATTTCTAGTGAAAATGATTTTGTTAGAGATAAAACATATATGGCTGAAGCTTTTAATCAGCATTAAATAATCATATCTCCTCTGGCCATCTACAGACGTGCTCAAATTTGTTGGTACCCCTGGTAAAGATGAGTAAAAGGGGTAATAAAAAATTCACCGCTTGGTGAATTAGCTTAATCTCACACTGAAAAAATGAGAAAAATCCATCCATTAATTGACGTTCATTTATTATGAGAAAAAAAAATCCCTCATCAAGAAATTATTATTTTTAACAAAACCATGTTGGCCACAATTATTGGCACCCCTGCATTTATATATAGAATAAAGTATTCATTTTTAATATTTGGTCGCATATCCTTTGCATGCCATGACTTCCTGATGTCTGTGACCCAACAACATCAAAAGACTCTTGATATCTTATTTTCTGGTACTCTTACAAGTGATACTAAATGTCTCTGCATTTGAATGGATCTCTATGGGAATTGGGGGGTGGGACTAGATTTAGCTGTAAATTACACTGGAACAATATGGAACACATGGTTGGCTAAATGGCTCTAAGTTATCAAAGGTCTGACCTATCAAACAAGCCTTAAACCATCACTCTGCTGCCAGACATACAGTGGATATGGATGTATAACTTGAATGGTTTCTTCTCCTGACTTATTTTTCCAAAGAGTTCAATAGGAAAATTTGTCAGGAGAAACAACCTGTAAAGTGATCCATCCATATCTATTGCTTATCTGGCAGCAGAGTGATAGTTTGAGGCTTGTTTCAGTGTGAGATTAAGCTAATTCACAAAACAGTACATTTTTATAAACCTTTTTACTCATCTTTACCAGGGGTACCAACAAATTTGAGCATGTCTGTATTTGATAGGCTGTCTGGTGAGATTGTTCCAGAAAGCTATACCCTTAGCCCGGTAATAGGAACTTCACACAATTCTTTTTGTTTTAGCAAATTCTCTTTTAGATCTGTAAGTTTATAAAGCACTGGCTAGCATAAATAAAAGGAAGTCAATGGGAGAGGACAATTTAGATCCTTGCCTTTTGTAACATTTTACAACCACAACAATCGGGTTTTTAGGCCAGGTCATAGCACATTAACAGCAACAACTCTTGTGATAAAGGATATTGTCAACTTTATGGATAATAAACAGCAGTGCACTGCACTCTTTATTGACCTAGTAAAGGCATTTGACACAGTTGACCATAATATTTTATTATATTACCATTAGATTGGATGAACTTTCTCTGAACTGGTTTTATGCACATTTCTCTGGGAGAACTCTGTCTATTGTTGCTGATGGAATTGAATCAAGCTCTCTTGAAATTAGTTAAGGTGTCCTACAAGGGTATATTCTTGGTCCACTTCTATTCACACTTTATATAAATAACATGGTATTCTCAACACCGCAATTTAATGTCCATTTTTATGCGGATGATACAATATTGTATGCCACTGGCTCCATGCTTAATCAGGCTATTACTAATTTACTGTCTGCCTTTGGTTCTTTTCAGTTAGTTAGCTCTTATTAATCACACAAGCTCGTTTTAAATTCTGGTAAGACAAAATTTTAGTTTCAAGAAATATATTGGGAAATACTTCTAATAATAATTGCATTCATACACTTTATGGTACCCAAATTGAAACTGTAGAATTTCATATTTTGGAATTTGGCTGGATGGTAGATTTTTTCTCATCTAGAACATGTCTTAAAAGCTAAAAGTTTTTTTGCACAGAAATAAAGCATGCTTCTCTTTTGCTAATAGAAAAACTATTGTACAATTGTATTTGATTAAGGAAACATTCTGTATATGCACGCTGCCCCTTCCACTTTAAAGCCCCTTGAGGCAGTTTATCACAGTGCATTGCGTTTTATCACTGGGGATACATTTCTCACGCATCATTGTGTTTTGTATGGAAACATGGGATGGTCGTTCCATTGAAACTACATTCCATTGTGTTTATCTATAAGGCTTTACTTACAACTTCCCCATTATCTCTCATCTTTAAGTAAGTAAAGTAAGTAAGTAAAATTTTATTTATATAGCACATTTCATACAACGAATGCAGCTCAAAGTGCGTTACAACAGGGAAATACATAAAACATAGAATGATAAAAGTGGGGGAAGGAGATAAAACAATAAAAACACGGGTGCAGCAGCAAGCAGGTACATAGTGAGAGTAAGGAACATGGTCTTTACAAAGGTCTAACTGTTCGCAGTAAGGACTTATCCCCTTATCCCCTTATCCCCTTATCCCCTTAGTCGTCTCACTCACTGAGGACTTTCCCTACCCCCTCTGAACAACCTATCTTGGCAGTGCTCCAATGCCCTTGACGAGAAAACTCTTATCCTTGTTTCCGATGATTGGTTCTACCCCTGCGTGTACACGACTCCCTGATACCCCTGGTTAAAATTTTATACGTTCCCAATATTGGTACCGGTATAAAACCCAGTCGGCCCACCCGGGCTACTGTAACCTTGGCGATTTCAATGATACCCGTATATTATTCTAGGTTTTCAGGTGGGCTGACCCCCTCTGAACAACCTATCTTGGACCCTTGACGAGAAAACTCACAATATTATTAACTACCCTGTGTAGTTGCCTCCACTGAGGCCTAAAACACAAAGGTGTAGTTGCCTTAACTCACAATTTTAGGTTCCCTTTAAAAGACCATGTGCATTGCTTCAGTAAGAGGAGCATAGTGTTACGGTTCTAACCGTTCCACGCCATGTTTTATGTTTATTGTTATGTCACGCCCTTATTTGTATTCACGTTCTGTCATAGTTTATTAGTTTGCATGCATTACAGATGTTCAACGCCACAGGAACCTGGCAATTCCGGGAGCCACAACAACCCCCCCCGGAGAGGTTCGACGGAGAACCGGAGAGATGCAGATCGTTCCTCCTCCAGTGTGACTTTGTGTTCCGGCAGCAACCACAGACCTACCAGGACGACGAGCGGCGGATTGGATACGTGATGGGATTGCTGAAGGGGAGAGCTCTGGACTGGGCCACAGCTGTATGGTCCAGTGGGTCACTTCCCTCTCGCTACGCGGCATTTTCCCAGGAGATTCGCAAAGTGTTCCAACACGCGTCCAGCGATCAAGAACCCTCTCAACGCCTGATCACCCTCCGCCAAGGCAAGAACAGCGCCGCGGATCATTGGATCGAGTTCCGCACCATCGCCGCTGCTACCCACTGGAACAAGGAGGCTCTTGCCGATCTGTTCCGAGCCAGTCTCAGGGAGACTCTGCAGGACGAGCTGGCACATCAAGAACCCATCACGCAACTTGATGAACTCGTTCGTGCCGCCATTCGCCTGGACAACCGCTCCAGACAACGCCACCACGAGAGGCAAGTTCCGGCCGGCCAGCCCTACCCCAGACGATGGTCAAGTCCTCGACCCAGAGAGGGACCAGTGGAGGAGGCCGAGCTCATGGATCTCTCACGCACTGGGGTGAGAGTCTCGTCGGAGGAGCGGAAACGCCGTAAAGAGACTGGGTCATGCTTCTACTGCGGCAAGCTTGGGCATACTCTACAGCAGTGCAGACTTCGCTCCAAGAAGTCAGACGCCGATGCCCCACTTCGGATTGGATCCCTGACCTACCCGGAGAAGACCAGCGGAGATGACTCTCGCCAGACCCTCATGGCCTTGATCATGTTGCCAGGGAGAGAGATCGAGGTCAGAACGCTGATGGACTCCGGAGCGGACCTCGATTTGATTGATGAGGTGATGGTCAAGGACATGAACATTCCCACCCTTCCATTGCCCCACCCCTTGAATGCTCGGTCCCTTGATGGAAAGACATTCTGTCAAATGACCCACATCACCGAACCCATTCTACTGATTATCTCCGTCAATCACCAAGAAATTATCCAGTTTCACGTCATCCGCTCTCCCAACGATCCGCTCATTTTGGGGTTACCATGGCTCAGGAAACACAACCCCATCATCGACTGGAAGACAGGTCAGATCCAAGCTTGGACCCGCGATTGCCACCAACAATGCCTGCGATCCGCTCCTGCTCCAGCAGAGGACTTACCCACTCCACCCAAAGCCCCCAAGCCTTCACTGGAGACGGTGCCTGCGGTCTACCTGGACATGGAGACAGTCTTCTCCAAGACGCAGGCTCAGACTCTGCCCCCACACAGACCCTATGACTGCGCCATTGAGCTGTTGCCCGGCACACCACTACCATCAAGTCGTCTCTACAAGGTCTCCAGACCGGAGAGGGAGGCCATGGAGAGATACATCCGGGACTGTCTCACCAATGGGCTGATTCGTCCGTCCTCTTCACCCGTGGGGGCGGGGTTCTTCTTCGTCCAGAAGAAGGACGGTTCCCTACGTCCATGCATTGACTACAGAGAACTTAATAACATCACGATCAAGAATAAGTATCCTTTACCCCTCATTGACTCTGCTTTTCATCCTCTCCATGAAGCCACCATCTTCACCAAGCTCGACCTACGCAACGCTTACCACCTGGTCCGTATTCGAGAGGGGGACGAGTGGAAGACGGCGTTCAACACCTCTCTCGGACACTTTGAATACCTGGTCATGCCATTCGGACTCACCAATGCCCCTGCGGTGTTCCAAGCCCTGGTCAATGACGTGCTACGAGACCTATTGGGTCGACACGTATTTGTCTACCTCGACGACATCCTGGTTTACTCCAAGAACCCTCAGGAACATGAAGTCCACGTCAGACAAGTTCTCCAAAGACTGTTGGAGAACAAACTATTTGTCAAGGCGGAGAAGTGTGTTTTTCATTCGGACACAGTGGAGTTCCTGGGGTTTATTCTAGAGAGGGGACAGATCAGGGCGGATCCCAAGAAGATTCAGGCGGTCACTGACTGGCCCACGCCTGCCACGCGGAAACATTTACAGCGCTTCTTGGGATTCGCCAACTTTTATAGAAGATTCATCAGGGGCTATAGCCAAGTTGTCGCACCCCTCACCAAGCTCACGTCCACTGCCTTACCGTTCCGCTGGAGCCCCGAAGCGGGGGGGCTTTTTGCAAGATTAAGAGACTGTTCGCTTCCGCCCCCATTCTCATTCACCCTGATCCCACTCACCAGTTCGTGGTCGAGGCGGATGCCTCTGACACAGGGGTGGGAGCGGTGCTCTCCCAGGTCTCCGTCACCGACAACCGGCTACACCCCTGTGCGTTTTTCTCCCGCAAACTTTCACCAGCGGAGAGAAACTACGATGTTGGCAACCGGGAACTTCTCGCCGTCAAACTGGCATTGGAGGAGTGGAGACACTGGCTGGAGGGGGCCGAAGTACCATTTGTGGTGTGGACGGACCACAAGAACTTAGCCTACCTCCAGACTGCTAAGAGACTCAACTCTCGCCAAGCCAGGTGGTCCCTATTTTTTGGGAGATTTAATTTTTCTCTCACCTACCGGCCCGGCTCCAAAAACATTAAGCCTGACGCCCTTTCCAGGCAATTCGACTCAAGTTTGGAGAAAGAGAGACCTGAGAACATTCTGCCCGCCTCCTGCACCATCGCTTCGGTCTCGTGGAAGATCGAGGCAGTCATACAGAGGGCGCTACGCAACGAGCCCGACCCCAGAGCCATTCCGGGTAATCGCCTGTATGTCCCCTCTACTGCTCAGACTCAGGTGCTTCAGTGGGCCCACTCCTCGCCACTCTCTTGTCATCCTGGCTTCATCCGCACAATGGCAGTGCTCAAGCGGAAGTTCTGGTGGAGTTCCATGGCTTCCGACACCAGGATGTTCGTTAAGGCTTGTACCACCTGCGCCAGGAGTAAAGCCTCTCATCAAGCCCCAGCGGGACTTCTTCAGCCGCTGCCTGTGCCCGGCCGACCTTGGAGCCACATCGGTGTGGATTTCGTTACTGGACTTCCACCGTCCGAGGGTAACACCACGATTCTCACCGTTGTGGACCGCTTCAGCAAGGTGGCACACTTCATTCCCCTGCCTGGACTGCCCTCCGCCCAAGAAACCGCTGACGTTCTTGTCAAAGAAGTCTTCCGGATCCACGGCATCCCAGCGGACATCGTCTCCGACCGAGGACCCCAGTTCATCTCCCAGGTCTGGAGGGCGTTCTGCTCGGCGCTCGGAGCTACGGTAAGCCTCACCTCAGGCTACCACCCTCAGTCTAATGGCCAGACGGAGAGGGCTAACCAAGACCTCGGAGCTGCATTACGCTGTGTCTCCGCCAAGAACCCGTCTGTCTGGAGCAAGATGCTCACCTGGGTGGAGTATGCGCACAACACATTGCCCTGCGCCTCCACGGGGAAATCCCCATTTGAGATCTCCCTAGGCTACCTCCCACCTCTGTTTCCCGACCAAGAGGCCGAGATTGCTGTCCCTTCCCTCGCCACCCACATGCGCCGGTGCCTCAAGCTATGGAAGGACACCAGGGCCGCGCTTTTGCGCACGGCTGACCGCAACCGGCGTGTCGCTGATCGCCACCGCACACCTGCACCCGCTTACAAGCCTGGCGACTCTGTGTGGCTTTCCACAAAGGACATTCCCCTTCAATCCACGTCACGCAAGCTCCAACCCCGATTCATTGGCCCCTTCAAGATTGACTCCATCATCAACCCCTCTGCTGTTAGATTGTCACTTCCTGCTTCCCTTAAAATTCATCCCACGTTTCATGTTTCTTGTATTAAGCCTATGTCCACCCACCCTCTGTGTCCCCCGGATCCCCCTCCCCCTCCCCCCCGTATTATTGATAACCACCCTGCTTATACTGTGAAAAAGCTTTTGGACATTCGTAAACGAGGCCGGGGGTTCCAGTATCTGGTCGACTGGGAGGGCTACGGTCCAGAGGAGCGTTCCTGGATCGCTCCCAGCCTTATCTTGGACCGCAGCCTCATTAAGGACTTTCATCGAGACCACCCTGATAAGCACCATGGACCGCCAGGAGTCGGTCGTTAAGAGGGGGGTACTGTTACGGTTCTAACCGTTCCACGCCATGTTTTATGTTTATTGTTATGTCACGCCCTTATTTGTATTCACGTTCTGTCATAGTTTATTAGTTTGCATACATATTTCCATGTTTTTCCGCAGCCTTGCGTTCATGCTGTTTCTTCTCTTGCTGTCACTCACGCTTCCCTAATTGTTTCATTCTCCCTTGTCTAATTACTAATATACTAACATTAGATCAGGATTGGGTAATACTAACTATCTAACCATGTGTTCATGTTTACCTTATGTTTCTCGTACATGTTAATTACTAATTTACTAACGCTAGGTCAGGATAGGTTAACTACTAATGATTTACTAATTGCCTCGTTACGTGTCTCATTTTCTCAAGCTGTTGTGAATTTCCTGCTGCTCTCAAGCTAAGTGTCTGCACCTGTCTACACCTGCATATAAGATCAGTGTTCATGTCATGTCCTTGCGAAATTGTTGCCTCACTAGCACTCTTAAGCATTTGTCAAGTTTACATTTTCTGATTTCCTGTTTTGATCCAAGCCTGTTTTTTGACCACTGTTTACTGCCAGCCTTTTGTTTTCACTGCCTGTCCTGACCACGATTCCTGCTTGCTGATTTTGTACTTTTGCCACGCGGCGAGGACTCCGGTCTGACCCTGCTTGTTTTTTCGACTATTCTTTTGCCTTCTCCCTTTTGTACCTCTGCCACGCTGATTGCCTTCCTGGTTCCGAACTACTGCCTGGCTTACCGACGACGAGACTGCCTTCTCCCTCGGTACTTTTGTTTATTGGCTGGATTTTTTGTGTATGACCTTTGCTTGTGCTAAGACAACGATTACTGGACTTTCCTTAATAAAGCCCTTGCGGGTATTTATTACATCCATTGTTCTGAGTCGTGCTTCTCGGGTCCAACCCTCCATGCACTTCGTCTCACATAGTAAAAAAATAAAAGTGATAAATGAGCTAGTTAGGGCTAAAGTGCATAAAATGATAAAACAAAACAGTAGAGGCAATAAAAATAAAACATTTCAAAACATTAAGCAATACAAATAAAACATTTCAGTAAAACTTCCGAATTGCACTTCAAACTGAATTGCACTGGTTAAAGGCTAGAGTGAAGAAATATGTTTTTATCTTTCTTTTAAAGATATTTATCGAGCTGGCTTCCCTGATATCTATAGGTAGTGTGTTCCATAGCTTTGGGGCATAGTTTACAAAAGCTGCACTCCCGATCTTCTTCTGATCGTTACTGGGTGCCTCTAATAAACCAGCAGTAGATGATCGTAGCGTTCTTGAAGGCACATAGGTGACAAGGGAGTTAGCAATATATTCTGGTCCTCGCCCATTGAGGGCTTTGTATATAAGGAGAAGGACCTTAAAGTCAATTCTAAATGTTACCAGTAGCCAGTGCAGAGCAGCCAGAACTGGGGTAATGTGTTCTCTCCTCTTGGTTCTGGTTAATAGTCGAGCTGCAGAGTTTTGGATGAGTTGAAGCCTCACAGTAGTTATTTTAGGAAGACCAGTGAAAAGTGCATTACAGTAGTCAAGCCGGCTTGAGACAAAGGCATGAATCAGCTTTTCCGCATCCTTTTGGTTTATAAGTGGTCGTACTTTTGCTATATTTCTAAGGTGGAAAAATGATGTTTTCGTCACCTTGTTAATATGGGACTTAAAGCTTAAATCTGAGTCTAGAATGACACCTAAACTTGTAACCTCAGGTTTGATCCAGGATGTCAGCTTCTCCAGGTTTTTAAACAGCATTTCCCTTTTTGCTTTAGGGCCGATCAGTAGGATTTCTGTTTTGTTTTCATTTAGCTTTAAAAAATGATTGCTCATCCACTTATTTATTGCTAGGAGACAGTTTGTAATGGAGTGTATAGCTATAGTGTCGTTTGGTTCTGCAGAGATGTATAGTTGCGTGTCATCTGCATAACTATGGAAGCATACATTGTGGTCTCTAATGATGTCCCCGAGTGGCAACATATATAGTGAGAAAAGTAGTGGACCAAGGCAGCTTCCTTGTGCAACTCCAAAGCCGCTATCATGTTTCTTGGACACATGATCTCCAAGCTTAACGTAAAACTTTCTCCCTTTAATGTATGTTCTGAACCAATTTAGCACACGGTCAGAAAGACCAACCAGCCTTTCAAGACGATTGATTAGGATATCATGGTCGATTGTGTCAAACGCTGCACTTAGGTCTAATAGGACAAGAATTGAGAACTTATTTGCATCAGTGTTTAGCCTGAGGTCGCTAACTATTTTGGTAAGAGCAGTTTCGGTGCTGTGATTTGTTCTAAAGCCTGATTGCAATTCCTCCATGATGTTGTTTTCCTTGAGAAAGGAGATTATTTGTACTGAAACTATTTTTTCGAGTATCTTACTAATAAATGGAAGGTTGGATATTGGCCTGTAGTTTTTCAGCTCATTTGCATCTAGGTTGGCTTTCTTTAATAACGGTTTTACAACAGCTGTTTAATTACATTTAAATCCAGTGGTACCAGAACTCAGGACTTCTTAGCCTTATACACCACATATAAATACTGAGCTGGGCAAAGCAGGTTTTCAATATTATGCCCCTCATAATTGGAATGAATTGCAAAAAACCTTTAAACTAGTATCTCTTATTTCTTTCGAAAATTTTAAGGCTTTATACATGGATTTTTAAAATGTTGTATGTACTCGTTTCCTGTGATATACTGTATCGCTGTATGCTGTTTGAATGCTGAATGTTAACGTGGCTGAATTGTACTTGTCTCTTTAAAGTTTTATACACGTTTTATTTTGTAAAAGAGATTTTGATCTCAATGAGACTACCTGTGAAAATAAAAGATATAAAGTCATCCTACAACCTCGAGGGTGAAACAGTTTTACATTTTTTTACTGTTTGTTTGTTTTTTGGTTCTGTTTGGAACCAGTGACATCACACACTGCTCAAAGAAATGAAGGGAACACTTAATCAACACAGTATAACACAGAGTCAATTAAACTTCTGGGATATCGATCTGTCCAGTTAGGAAGCGTAAACGATTGTGAATCAATTTCACCTGCTTTGGTGCAAATGAAAGTGACAACAGATGGACAGGAGAGGCAACAGCAAGACAACCCCCAAAAAGTAAATGGTTTTGCAGGTGGTAGGCACAGACCATTTCTCTCTCCTTATCCTTCCTGACTGATTTTTCTCTAGTTTTGCATTTTTCTAGTGCCCTTGTCACTACTGGTAGCATAAGGCAATACCTGCAGCCCATTCAGGTTGCACAGGTAGTCCAGCTCCTCCAGGATGGCACATCCATACGTGCCGTCGCAAGAAGGTTTGCTGTGTCTCCCAGCACAGTCTCAAGAGCGTGGAGGAGGTACCGGGAGACGGGCCATTACACGAGGAGAGCTGGACAGGGCCGTAGAAGGGCAACAACCCAGCGGCAGGACCGGTATCTGCTCCTTTGTGCGAGGAGGAACAGGAGGAGCACTGCCAGAGCCCTACAAAATGACCTCCAGCGGGCTACTCGTGTGCATGTTTCTGACCAAACTGTCAGAAACAGACTCCATGAGGGTGGCATGAGGGCCCAACATCCTGTAGTGGGACCTGTGCTCACAGCCCAGCACTGTGGGGCTCGATTGGCATTTGCCAGAGAACACCAGAATTGGCAGGTTCACCATTGGCGCCCCGTTCTCTTCACAGATGAGAGCAGGTTCACACTGAGCACATGTGACAGACGTGAGAGTCTGGAGACGCTGTGGCGAATGTTATGCTGCCTGCAACCTCATCCAGCATGACCGGTTTGGTTTAATTGACTTGGTGTTATTTCATATTATATATTATTCTTGATAATATTATATAGCCTAGCCTGCTCTCACACACCAATCAGGATTAAAATCTTTTAAAAGTATTTAACATTACCCTAATTATATAAAATAATATGTTCAGATCAGCTAATATTACTACAGCTTATTACTTATATTACTACAGCTTATTAATTAAATGCATTAGAATAGTCCTTAAAAAGGACCAATACTGGAGCAGCGTGTTTTGAAAAGCGATAATAGCAATACTGGAGATAATTAACTGGATCGGTCGAGTCTCTGATAACTTTGGGGGGATTCTGTGGATTATTGTTTGTAGAAGAGATTTGTCCAAGACATGATGAATTGAAAAAAAAAAATGTTTTAATTAAAATTTACCTTCTGGAATAGGTGCACACACAAAGTATGAAAGTATGAAGGATCTCTCTCGCTCTCTCTCCCTCTCTCTCCCTCACACACGCACGCACGCACGCACGCACGCACACACACACACACAAACACAGACACTATAAATTGAAAATGGAAATAATACATTGTATTAAATAACACACATCAGAATCAACACATTGGAGATCTTGTTCTGTTTAATGACTGATTTCATGAAAGGAGAAAATGTAATAAAATGCATGGTGCAAGAATGTCCTCCTAAACTCCCAATATATTACTGTACAACTCTATTCTGACTATACTATGTACATGATGGCCACACAAGTCCAAAAAGAGATTGCGGATTAAAATAATAAAAGGAAAAACCGAAAACCAGAGTGTCGCTATACCAAGATTTGTTGCTATTTCTAACCTAACTCTATGATGACCACCCAGTCAGTTAGCAGGCACACACACCCACAAACACACACACACACACACACACAAACACACCCTTGCGTACACATGCGCACACACACACACACACACTTCACCCAAAAAGACTGAGATACACACACTCCCTGCTCAGTGATAACTGAAAAGACACAGGCTCATTTCAGCAAAGGCTTCTGGGAGATGGAGTTTAGTGGTTTCCCTGCCCCTTTCCCCCTCCCACTGCAGATTGTATTGCACAATGGGGCCTATAAATGTAGCCCCAGCCTCCCCGCCCAATCAACAGCACCCAATCAAAACACCAGGAATGTTTAACACGCCTCCAGAAAGCCACACCCACTGGCCCTGATTGGCTCTCCAACATGTACCTTTAACACAGTCAGCAATAACGTGAAGTGACAGCGACAGAAAGTGGAAAGAAACACACAGATGTGATGTAGCTGTAATCTACAGGCCCATGTGAAATGTCAATCTCAGTGGTGCTAGTGCTAATGCTAACGCGCTCATCATGTGACAAAAAAACAGACAAAAAAATTCAGAAAAGCAAATTCATATGAAAAAGGAGAGAGAACACGAACTAGAAAGTGGGATTTGATTTATCAGGTTAATATGATCATAAGAATGCTCTCCTTTGATTTATCAGGTTAATATGATCATAAGAATGCTCTCCTTTGATTTATCAGGTTAATATGATCATAAGAATGCTCTCCTTTGATTGATCCGGTTAATATGATCATAAGAATGCTCTCCTTTGATTGATCCGGTTAATATGATCATAAGAATGCTCTCCTTTGATTGATCAGGTTAATATGATCATAAGAACGCTCTCCTTTGATTGATCAGGTTAATATGATCATAAGAATGCTCTCCTTTGATTGATCAGGTTAATATGATCATAAGAATGCTCTCCTTTGATTGACCCGGTTAATATGATCATAAGAATGCTCTCCTTTGATTGATCAGGTTAATATGATCATAAGAATTCTCTCCTTCAATGGGCATGTGCCATCGACAGGGGTCCCCCTTCCCCAAAAATCCCAGAAATGATCTGAACCCCAATATACTTGAACGCTTCTTTCAACAGGGGTCACAGAAAAGGTGACTTACAGAAACCCCCCAGCTCATGGAACCCCAAACATGTGCTGATTATATTTGAATGACACTGATGCTCAATGAACAAAAACATGGAAACGCAATACTGTCCCCACTGGGAAAGGTTCTGGTGGTTCTGTAATGGTGTTCCAACAGTGATGGGTTCTGGTGGTTCTGTAATGGTGTTCTAACAGTGATGGGTTCTGGTGGTTCTGTAATGGTGTTCTAACAGTGATGGGTTCTGGTGGTTCTGTAATGGTGTTCTAACAGTTCTGGCGGTTCTGTAATGGTGTTCCAACAGTGATGGGTTCTGGTGGTTCTGTAATGGTGTTCTAACAGTGATGGGTTCTGGTGGTTCTGTAATGGTGTTCTAACAGTGATGGGTTCTGGCGGTTCTGTAATGGTGTTCTAACAGTGATGGGTTCTGGCGGTTCTGTAATGGTGTTCCAACAGTGATGGGTTCTGGTGGTTCTGTAATGGTGTTCCAACAGTGATGGGTTCTGGTGGTTCTGTAATGGTGTTCTAACAGTGATGGGTTCTGGTGGTTCTGTAATGGTGTTCTAACAGTGATGGGTTCTGGCGGTTCTGTAATGGTGTTCCAACAGTGATGGGTTCTGGCGGTTCTGTAATGGTGTTCCAACAGTGATGGGTTCTGGTGGTTCTGTAATGGTGTTCCAACAGTGATAGGTTCTGGTGGTTCTGTAATGGTGGTCTGGGATGCACTCACAAGGTGATGCAAGGTCAATGGGTGCCAAATGCTGGTAAATTTTAGATTATTGCTGGTAAGATTTATTCTAGCAGCCAGTTTGGCCAGTAACCAACCAGGTTGTGTTATACTGTAAAAGGTAATGTGGCTGGTAAAATGTTTTAAATGGCTGCTGGTGATTTTTAGAATTCACAAGCCAGTGGGTGAAAAAGTTAACTTCATACCCTGATGCCAGTCTTCAATTAACGGTACATAATGAGTGATCATCTTCACTTCATGCTAAAGCATTTCTTCCCTCCAAAGAGGGGTGTTTTTTACAAGAGTAAAATGCCCCCCATCCACAGAGCAGAGGCAGCTGCCCCCAGGTGTGAGGAGAGGGACTCTGACACTATGACATCATCCATACGCTCAGGCCTACTCAGTCACCAGATCTGAACTCAGTCACCAGATCTGAACCCAGTCACCAGATCTGAACCCAGTCCAGCATCTTTAAGGACATTCTGAAATGGCACCTGAGACAATTCCACTTCTATCGAGCATGAGGGAGCCGATTCACTTTCTCATGGAAGAGCGGTGTGGAATTCCTCTTGCAGAATTCCAGTGGCTGTTGGATTCTGGGACAGGGGGAATACAGGCTGTATTCTTTTTCTTGTTCATTTCCTGTACCACTGATAGGCAAGACGTCTATGCAAATATAACACAGTCAACCGATGCAAATATGAAGCAGACCAGTCTTCCGATATGGGAAGCATGGCTTGGTGTACTGCCCAATGTAGGGGGGGTGATATGGGAAGCATGGCTTGGTGTACTGCCCAATGTAGGGGGGGCGATACAGGAAGCATGGCTTGGTGTACTGCCCAATGTAGGGGGGGGGGTACACGCACCATGGCTTGGTGTACTGCCCAATGTAGGGGGGGGATACAGGAAGCATGGCTTGGTGTACTGCCCAATGTAGGGGGGGGGGATATAGGAAGCATGGCTTGGTGTACTGCCCAATGTAGGGGGGGTGATATGGGAAGCATGGCTTGGTGTACTGCCCAATGTAGGGGGGGGATATGGGAAGCATGGCTTGGTGTACTGCCCAATGTAGGGGGGGGGATATGGGAAGCATGGCTTGGTGTACTGCCCAATGTAGGGGGGGGGGGGGGGATATGGGAAGCATGGCTTGGTGTACTGCCCAATGTAGGGGGGGGGGAGATGGGAAGCATGGCTTGGTGTACTGCCCAATGTAGGGGGGGGGGATATGGGAAGCATGGCTTGGTGTACTTGGGGGTTCAAACCATTGCATTGAGATTGTAGGGGGTTCTGAGAGCGAGAGACAAGTGCGGCCCATTACACATCAGTCCAATATTGGCTCCCCAACCCTCTCCTCAGAAACGCTACCACAGTAGTTCAGCTTCAGCCAGACGTTTAAACCGGGCCTTATACAAACTAATCTGTTTAACATTCATGTTCAGAAGAAAACCAAATACTAAATAAAAAAAACACAGTAATTCTAATACTATCTCCAGTGTGGGGGGTTAATAAGGAACATAAACAATAAAAAAAAACACACATTTAAAAACAGCAGTGCTTTACAATACAAAACCACAGGACCAACAGACAACAGAGAGTCCAGTTGCTGACGTTCAAACCGCATGTTCAGGCTTGAAAAGTGTTGATGGTTGT
>CM040404.1:2506547-2576547 GCA_022702515.1 Ilyophis sp. 1 JC-2022 | reverse complement strand
ACTTCCTGTTCCCTTTCCTCCTCTCTTCCTGTTCCCTTTCCTCCTCACTTCCTGTTCTCTGTCCTCCTCACTTCCTGTTCTCTGTCATCCTCACTTCCTGTTCCCTGTCCTCCTCACTTCCTGTTTCCTCCCGTCCTCACTTCCTGTTCCCTCTCCTCCTCACTTCATGTCTTCCTATAACAATTGTTACATTGTTACATTTATATCTTAGCAATTATCAGACATTTTTATCCAGAGCAACAGATAGTTTGGGTTTGTTTTATTGTTACATGAAATCCAATTATACAGCGGGATATTCACGTTATTTACTGAGGCATTTTTTAGATAAAGTTCCAGGGCACGCTTAAAAATCAAACCTGCAACCTCAGGTTCCATAATCAAGTCCAGTTCTGTAACCATTTCAGTACAGCGGGACATCTTATGACACTTCCACAGTGCGGTTGGAAAATAGTATGGCGGATATTTTTCACGTGCTAAATAGTGCACAATAAACAGCACACTTCTGCCACTGTACGCAGGAGACAGGGTGCAGTAGATAGGACTCTGATTCAGACACAGTGCACTGTACGCAGGAGACAGGGTGCAGTAGACAGGGCTCTGATTAGGACACGGCCCTGTCGGGCGGTGATTAAGAGCAGGGGGATAGAGGAGGACAGGTACTCACCTCCCCAAACTGACCCTCTCCCAGCTTCTCCCGGAACAGCAGGCGATGGCGGGGGAACTCCGCCACGGAGATGTCCTTACGCGTGAGCGAGTCGACCGTGAGGGCGGGCACGGCGTACATGTTGCTCCCGGTAACGCCCTGCAGGTTGACGATGTCCGTCTCGGCGTAGTGGGGTACGCTGCTCTGGAAACACTGATGTGGGGTACACTGGGTCACATCGGGCTCTGCATAGCCCCCCCCAAAACCTGCGGGATCGAGAGAGAGACTGAGGATCAGAGAGGCATGACGACACAGACAGACAGACACACACACACACACACATACACACACACTCTCTCACTCACTCACTCACTCACACTCTCTCTCACACACACTCACGCATGACTGCTACATGCACACAAACATGTACACACACACACACTCTCCCACAGACACACTCAAGCATGACTGCTACATGCAAACAAACATGTACACACACACACACACACTCTCTCACACACACACTCACTACAACAACAAAAAGAAACTGTCACAGATCACGCTGCTAGTTCTCCAAACAGCAGATTGAACACACTTAACTGATTAAAGTGAGAATTCCTGCTGTGATGTTAACTTCACAATCCAAAAACAACAAACACTGTGCATCACATGAATCAACAATTTATATTTAATTATTATATACCTGAGGCCTCTCTGACAGGGTTATTATACCTGAGGCCTCTCTGACTGGGTTATTATACCTGAGGCCTCTCTGACTGGGTTATTATACCTGAGGCCTCTCTGACTGGGTTATTATACCTGAGGCCTCTCTGACTGGGTTATTATACCTGAGGCCTCTCTGACAGGGTTATTATACCTGAGGCCTCTCTGACTGGGTTATTATACCTGAGGCCTCTCTGAGAGGGTTATTATACCTGAGGCCTCTCTGACTGGGTTATTATACCTGAGGCCTCTCTGACAGGGTTATTATACCTGAGGCCTCTCTGACTGGGTTATTATACCTGAGGCCTCTCTAACAGGGTTATTATACCTGAGGCCTCTCTGAGAGGGTTATTATACCTGAGGCCTCTCTGACTGGGTTATTATACCTGAGGCCTCTCTGACAGGGTTATCATACCTGAGGCCTCTCTGACAGGGTTATTATACCTGAGGCCTCTCTGACAGGGTTATTATACCTGAGGCCTCTCTGACAGGGTTATTATACCTGAGGCCTCTCTGACTGGGTTATTATACCTGAGGCCTCTCTGACAGGGTTATTATACCTGAGGCCTCTCTGACTGGGTTATTATACCTGAGGCCTCTCTGACAGGGTTATTATACCTGAGGCCTCTCTGACTGGGTTATTATACCTGAGGCCTCTCTGAGAGGGTTATTATACCTGAGGCCTCTCTGACTGGGTTATTATACCTGAGGCCTCTCTGACTGGGTTATTATACCTGAGGCCTCTCTGACAGGGTTATTATACCTGAGGCCTCTCTGACAGGGTTATTATACCTGAGGCCTCTCTGACAGGGTTATTATACCTGAGGCCTCTCTGACAGGGTTATTATACCTGAGGCCTCTCTGACTGGGTTATTATACCTGAGGCCTCTCTGACTGGGTTATTATACCTGAGGCCTCTCTGACAGGGTTATTATACCTGAGGCCTCTCTGACAGGGTTATTATACCTGAGGCCTCTCTGACTGGGTTATTATACCTGAGGCCTCTCTGACTGGGTTATTATACCTGAGGCCTCTCTGACTGGGTTATTATACCTGAGGCCTCTCTGATAGGGTTATACCTGAGGCCTCTCTGACTGGGTCATACCTGAGGCCTCTCTGACTGGGTTATTATACCTGAGGCCTCTCTGATAGGGTTATTATACCTGAGGCCTCTCTGACTGGGTTATTATACCTGAGGCCTCTCTGACTGGGTTATTATACCTGAGGCCTCTCTGACTGGGTTATTATACCTGAGGCCTCTCTGACTGGGTTATTATACCTGAGGCCTCTCTGAGAGGGTTATCATACCTGAGGCCTCTCTGACAGGGTTATTATACCTGAGGCCTCTCTGACAGGGTTATTATACCTGAGGCCTCTCTGACTGGGTTATTATACCTGAGGCCTCTCTGACAGGGTTATTATACCTGAGGCCTCTCTGACAGGGTTATTATACCTGAGGCCTCTCTAACAGGGTTATTATACCTGAGGCCTCTCTGACTGGGTTATTATACCTGAGGCCTCTCTGAGAGGGTTATTATACCTGAGGCCTCTCTGACAGGGTTATTATACCTGAGGCCTCTCTGACTGGGTTATTATACCTGAGGCCTCTCTGACAGGGTTATTATACCTGAGGCCTCTCTGAGAGGGTTATTATACCTGAGGCCTCTCTGACAGGGTTATTATACCTGAGGCCTCTCTGACAGGGTTATTATACCTGAGGCCTCTCTGACAGGGTTATTATACCTGAGGCCTCTCTGACTGGGTTATTATACCTGAGGCCTCTCTGACTGGGTTATTATACCTGAGGCCTCTCTGACAGGGTTATTATACCTGAGGCCTCTCTGACTGGGTTATTATACCTGAGGCCTCTCTGACTGGGTTATTATACCTGAGGCCTCTCTGACAGGGTTATTATACCTGAGGCCTCTCTGATAGGGTTATTATACCTGAGGCCTCTCTGACAGGGTTATTATACCTGAGGCCTCTGCACTCTGAGAGAGCTCGGGGAGTTTGCTCCTCAGCGCGGCAGGGTCCTGATATTGGGGGTCCAGCAGAAAGACTCTCTCGTAGGGAGAGTCCAGCTGGGAGACACGAGGGGGCACTGTGGGGGTCTGCAGGATGATGGTGTCGCTGCTGGAGGACAGACGGACGGTCACTTCCTCCTCCAGAATGCGGCGGGGAGCCTGGGAGGGGGGGGAGCGATGTTTACAGTCATTACTCACATTTCTCACTCCCATCTGTAAACTTTAACTGTTGCGCCGCGCTCTGTGATTGGTCATTACATTTCACTCCTCCAAATGTACCTGGAACTGCAGGACAATGTAAGGTTTCACAGCAGCAGTGCCCTGCTATTATACTACACTGCCCCCTGCCTGTGGAGGTATGAATCTCACCTTCTCCCACACTAACCATTACACTACACTGCCCCCTGCCTGTGGAGGTATGAATCTCACCTTCTCCAACACTAATCATTACACTACACTGCCTCCTGCTTGTGGAGGACAGAATATCACCTTCTCTAACACTAACCATTACACTACACTGCCCCCTGTCTGTGGAGGTATGAATCTCACCTTCTCCAACACTTTGCACACGTACTGGCACCACAGGATAAGGAATATTATCACCACCAGCAAGAGGATGATCGTCACCAGGCAGCCAATCAGAATAGAGGTGTTTCCGTCTTCAGGATTATCTTTGATCGCAGGGGTGGTCTCTGTGGGGGGGGAGAAAGGGTGGAGTCAGGAAAGTGGGCGGGGCCTATTGGTCGTCAGCCTCCAGTGACAGGCATGTAGGCGGGTAATTTTCCTTATTAAAACGCCATTGGTGTGCTGCGTCAGGGCCAATATTTTTCAGCCAAATATCTGGCGAAAGGAATGAGGAGGTACCTATTCCGTGTGTGGGAGTGGTTGTCTCCACCTTGGGACAGGAAGTGGTCATCAGAGGCGGGACCTGAGTGGGGATCACTGCATCTGCTGAGAAATAACCAACAGGAAGTCCTCATTCACACAATGAAGTTATAATGAAGTGCTTTGAATGCCTGGTATTCTCACAGATCCAACAGAGTGTGCAGAGCATAGTAGACCCTCTACAGTTTGCCTACCAACAGAACAGAGGAGTTGATGATGCTCTCCTGACACTGCTTCACCTGGTCCAATCCCATCTGGACACACATCAGACCTACATCAGACTGGTGTTTGTAGACTTCTCCAGTGCGTTCAACACAATCCAACCACACCTAATGGCTAAGAAGCTGCTGAAGATGAACCTCAACCCTCATCTTATCCTCTGGGTAATGTCCTTCCTAACTGACAGACCTCAGTGGGTTAGATATAAAGGCCACTGCAGCACCACCAAGACCATCTCTACTGGCTCACCACAAGACCATCTCTACTGGCTCACCACAAGACCATCTCTACTGGCTCACCACAAGACCATCACTACTGGCTCACCACAAGACCATCTCTACTGGCTCACCACAAGACCATCACTACTGGCTCACCACAAGACCATCACTACTGGCTCACCACAAGACCATCTCTACTGGCTCACCACAAGACCATCACTACTGGCTCACCACAAGACCATCACTACTGGCTCACCACAAGACCATCTCTACTGGCTCACCACAAGGCTCGCTAGTTTCTCCAGTGTTATTCACACTCTACACAGATGACTGCCAAAGAAACTGTCCTGAGATCACATTCATCAAGTACTGAGATGAAGTACTGACTGTCAGCCAGTTCCAACAGTGTGAAGTCAATTTCTTGGATTACATTTTTAAGTCTCACCCCTTAATTAACTCTGATAGTAAGCCCCACCCCTTAATTAACTCTGATAGTAAGCCCCACCCCTTAATTAACTCTGATAGTAAGCCCCACCCCTTAATTAACTCTGATAGTAAGCCCCACCCCTTAATTAACTCTGATAGTAAGCCCCACCCCTTAATGAACTCTGATAGTAAGACTGCAATGTGAAGAAGCCCCGCCCCCAGTACCAGAGAGGAAGGAGATCTCGCTGAACATCATCCAGGTGTCGGCGAACCAGAAGCGGCAGCGCAGGGCCTTAGCGGCACGGCGGCCCAGGGAGATGGTCACATAGCGGGCGCTGGGGTTGCGGTCGTCCAGGACAGTGCGAAACACGGCCAGCTGAGGCTCCCAGTCCCCCACAAGGCGGGGCTTAAACGCACATGACACTGCCGAAAATATCTTCACCCCCCGCGAGAACATGTTATTACAGTGCACCTAGAGAGAGAGAGAGAGAGAGAGAGAGAAAGAGAGAGAGAGAGAGAGAGAGAGAGAGAGAGAGAGAGAGAGAGAGAGAGAACCGAAACATCGGCAATGAAAATCAGTTTTACACAATCACAAAATACATGATCAGAATTATTCCCAACTCATGCCCACACAACCCCTTTAATTAGCATTAAACTTACTAGTATTGTTGCTGTTATTATTTTTATACTGCATTAACATTAATAATAACAACTAAAAGTACAACAACCGATAATAATGATATCCAGAGCAGCTGTCTGGACCATTGGGCCCGATTCATAAAGTGAAAATCAAAACATCTGCAACAGGGCCAAGGTACTGAGGAGGAAGGAACACATTACCCATAAATCACCAAGTAGCTTTATAACAACCGCATACAATCATATTGCATATTGAAAGCTACATAGCATACAAGTTTCATTCTACATTCTGTACATGTTACAGATCATGAGAAATTCTAAGAGCCATAATTTACATCTAACCCTTTCCAATTCTACAGCTTTTAATCAATCATCAATCTTCCGTCGGAAAAAAGAGTACTGAAAGATCTCTGCACGTTGTACAAGAATTGTGAAATATCCAATATGTGACATATTAATGAAAAATGAAGACATTTCTTTTAGTCGTAATGTATGATTTTTGTTTATTTATTATTAACTATTGACCAATAGTCAGTGACACATATGCAAGTATTACTCAGGCAACAAAACACTAATCAAACAAACTCATGAATTTGACATAGTTCAGCTAGGATGGTGTCCAAGGTTTATTGGCTTGGACACAGACACCATCCCCCCCCCCCCCCCCCCCAACCCCCCACTCCTACACACAGGTGGCAGGTGTGTACAAGTACGTCGCTATAGTTACCTTCATTGCGGTGAAATTCCTGGGCCTGTCAAAGATGAACTCCATCTCCACGTAGCCTGGCCCCAGACTGTCATTCCTCCAGCCCACATAGTCGTACCCGGGCCACACGTGGTACTGCCGGGTCAGGAGGAAGTCGTCCTGTCCAATCACGCCATCGGTCAGCTGACCCACCCCGTCAAAGAGTTTCCTGAGGGGGGGGCAGCAGCTTGGTCATAGCAACACAGCGCTAACTAACTCCATTCCTGAGTCTGTACAGCTTAGTCATAGCAACACAGCGCTAACTAACTCCATTCCTGAGTCTGTACAGCTTAGTCATAGCAACACAGCGCTAACTAACTAACTCCATTCCTGAGTCTGTACAGCTTAGTCATAGCAACACAGCGCTAACTAACTCCATTCCTGAGTCTGTACAGCTTAGTCATAGCAACACAGCGCTAACTAACTCCATTCCTGAGTCTGTACAGCTTAGTCATAGCAACACAGCGCTAACTAACTCCATTCCTGAGTCTGTACAGCTTAGTCATAGCAACACAGCGCTAACTAACTCCATTCCTGAGTCTGTACAGCTTGGTCATAGCAACACAGCGCTAACTAACTCCATTCCTGAGTCTGTACAGCTTGGTCATAGCAACACAGCGCTAACTAGCTCCATTCCTGAGTCTGTACAGCTTAGTCATAGCAACACAGCGCTAACTAGCTCCATTCCTGAGTCTGTACAGCTTGGTCATAGCAACACAGCGCTAACTAACTCCATTCCTGAGTCTGTACAGCTTGGTCATAGCAACACAGCGCTAACTAACTCCATTCCTGAGTCTGTACAGCTTGGTCATAGCAACACAGCGCTAACTAACTCCATTCCTGAGTCTGTACAGCTTGGTCATAGCAACACAGCGCTAACTAACTCCATTCCTGAGTCTGTACAGCTTGGTCATAGCAACACAGCGCTAACTAGCTCCATTCCTGAGTCTGTACAGCTTAGTCATAGCAACACAGCGCTAACTAACTCCATTCCTGAATCTGTACAGCTTGGTCATAGCAACACAGCGCTAACTAACTCCATTCCTGAGTCTGTACAGCTTGGTCATAGCAACACAGTGCTAACTAGCTCCATTCCTGAGTCTGTACAGCTTAGTCATAGCAACACAGCGCTAACTAACTCCATTCCTGAGTCTACAGCTTGGTCATAGCAACACAGCGCTAACTAACTCCATTCCTGAGTCTGTACAGCTTGGTCATAGCAACACAGTGCTAACTAGCTCCATTCCTGAGTCTGTACAGCTTAGTCATAGCAACACAGCGCTAACTAACTCCATTCCTGAGTCTACAGCTTGGTCATAGCAACACAGCGCTAACTAACTCCATTCCTGAGTCTGTACAGCTTGGTCATAGCAACACAGCGCTAACTAACTCCATTCCTGAGTCTGTACAGCTTGGTCATAGCAACACAGCGCAAACTAACTCCATTCCTGAGTCTGTACAGCTTGGTCATAGCAACACAGCGCTAACTAACTCCATCCCTGAGTCTGTAGCTCCCTCATACGACAGAAGACTGAAAGATCGATCTTTTCAGGAATGTGCTGTTAAGCAATTGATTTGGGTGTGTGCTACTGGGTGATTGGTCCATTTGGTGTGCCCTGCTGGGTGATTGGTCCATTTGGTGTGCCCTGCTGGGTGATTGGTCCTTTTGATGGGTGCTGCTGGGCGATTGTTCCAGTTGGTGTGTGCTGCTGACTGATTGGGATATTTCACATAGGAAGGAAACTGTGCACGGCAGTGAAGGAGGGGCTTACCGGCGCTCATGGTAGCCGTCGTAAGTGGAGTCATTGAGGCTGGTGATTGGATAGCCAGGCACCGCCATCACTTGCCCCTCTGGGGAGCTGTAAGCAGTCAAACCATCTATGGGACACACGAGAGCAGCAATATTACACACACAGACTTATCATAAGTATCAGTATTACAGTACTATGAGCCTGACCAGGCTGCTCATAACCTTACAACACTATGAGCCTGACCAGGCTGCTCATAACCTTACAGCACTATGAGCCTGACCAGGCTGCTCATAACCTTACAGCACTATGAGCCTGACCAGGCTGCTCATAACCTTACAGCACTATGAGCCTGACCAGGCTGCTCATAACCTTACAGCACTATGAGCCTGACCAGGCTGCTCATAACCTTACAGCACTATGAGCTTGACCAGGCTGCTCATAACCTTACAGCACTATGAGCCTGACCAGGCTGCTCATAACCTTACAGCACTATGAGCCTGACCAGGCTGCTCATAACCTTACAGCACTATGAGCCTGACCAGGCTGCTCATAACCTTACAACACTATGAGCCTGACCAGGCTGCTCATAACCTTACAGCACTATGAGCCTGACCAGGCTGCTCATAACCTTACAACACTATGAGCTTGACCAGGCTGCTCATAACCTTACAGCACTATGAGCCTGACCAGGCTGCTCATAACCTTACAGCACTATGAGCCTGACCAGCCTGCTCATAACCTTACAGCACTATGAGCCTGACCAGGCTGCTCATAACCTTAGAGCACTATGAGCCTGACCAGGCTGCTCATAACCTTACAGCACTATGAGCCTGACCAGGCTGCTCATAACCTTAGAGCACTATGAGCCTGACCAGGCTGCTCATAACCTTACAGCACTATGAGCCTGACCAGGCTGCTCATAACCTTAGAGCACTATGAGCCTGACCAGGCTGCTCATAACCTTACAGCACTATGAGCCTGACCAGGCTGCTCATAACCTTACAGTACTATGAGCCTGACCAGGCTGCTCATAACCTTACAGCACTATGAGCCTGACCAGGCTGCTCATAACCTTACAGCACTATGAGCCTGACCAGGCTGCTCATAACCTTACAGCACTATGAGCCTGACCAGGCTGCCACTCTGAGGTGACTCTTCTTCTAGTGATGTGCTTTGCTAGTAAATCAATGGTTAGTTGTCTCGTCTGACGTGTCACAAGCATGTGTTGGTGGGGTGCCAAATTGAAACTGAAATTCAAGCAAACTGAGCCACACATTCTAAACATCTTGCAGCTTATTGCTCATTTTCCCCACATACTTAAGCAGCCCCCCCCCCGCAGACTACAATTGACTGACATTCATAAAAGGTTTTCTTTATTTTTTATTAACATGGTTGTTGCTGAATATAAGTGTTCCATGAAACATCTGTATAAAAAAGCTGCAGCAATATTTTAAAAAGCTTCTTGAAAGTAACTAGGATAGTTAGTAGGATAGGATACATATGATAATAATTCAAATGCAATTTTTGACCACAGTTCTCAACTGGAATTATAATTTTATTACCTTTTTGTAATCAAAGAAAGCTGTTGCAATGAATTACCACCAGGAGGCAGGAAGCCTTCTATCACTGATTTAATCTCTTCTAACGAGGTTCAAGTGAAGATTGTTTATATAGGGTTGTGGATACGTTGTTACCAGGCAAATTAGCCACACTTTGCAGTTTTAGTAAAATGCATTTCACTGAAGCAGCTGCAGTCACACAGCTTGGTAGGTGAATTAGCGCTCATCTGAAAAGGTATGCAGTAGGTATGTTTTCTGACAGAAAAGATCTCCTGGTTCACGGAGATGGTTCTGACCAGTTTAAGGGAAACGGACCACTTATATCAGCTGAAGCGTCTGAACTCCCTGTTGAGTGAGAGGCGGATTTGTTATGGAGTTAAATGTAAACAAAACCATAAATATTGATTCAAGCGCGGATGTGCGCTGGCTGCAGCCCAAGAATAGAGCCACAGGAAACGGTCTGTGCTGCAGGCGTCAGGGAGTCAGGGAATCAGGGAGTCAGGGAGTCAGGGAATCAGGGAATCAGGGAGTCAGGGAGTCAGGGAATCAGGGAATCAGGGCATCGGGTTCGAGTGTCACTGTCCCCAGTATCAGCGTGCAAACGTCCAGCGATCCTGGGGGCTGCATTCTCTGTAGCCTAAACCTACAGCCCTAAGCCACTATGAGCCTGACCAGGCTGCTCATAACCTGACAGTACTATGAGCTTGACCAGGCTGCTCATAACCTTATAGCACCATGAGCCTGACCAGGCTGCTCATAACCTTACAGCACTATGAGCCTGACCAGGCTGCTCATAACCTTACAGCACTATGAGCCTGACCAGGCTGCTCATAACCTGACAGTACTATGAGCTTGACCAGGCTGCTCATAACCTTATAGCACCATGAGCCTGACCAGGCTGCTCATAACCTTACAGCACTATGAGCCTGACCAGGCTGCTCATAACCTTACAGCACTATGAGCCTGACCAGGCTGCTCATAACCTTACAGCACTATGAGCCTGACCAGGCTGCTCATAACCTTACAGCACTATGAGCCTGACCAGGCTGCTCATAACCTTACAGCACTATGAGCCTGACCAGGCTGCTCATAACCTTACAGCACTATGAGCCTGACCAGGCTGCTCATAACCTTACAGCACTATGAGCCTGACCAGGCTGCTCATAACCTTACAGCACTATGAGCCTGACCAGCCTGCTCATAACCCTACAGCACCATGAGCCTGACCAGGCTGCTCATAACCCTACAGCACTATGAGCCTGATTTTGTACATATGGTGTTTAGGCGGGGTGTCGGTACAGCGTGTCAGTGCCACTGCTCACCATGCCAGGGACACCCGTACACCTCCACTCTCATGCACACAGTGGTGGGGAGCTTGGTGACAGGAATGAGGCGCAGGTATCGGGCGATAATGGGGGGGTGCAGGTCCTTGATCACGGAGGCGTAGGCGTTATCATTCGCCTCCATAATCTGGGGGGGGGGGAGAGCACATCAAATCAGGATGAAATAATACAATTTACATCAGTTTGATTCTCAGGGCACTCTGATCCCACACACACATACACTGATCCACACACACACACACACACACACACACACACAGATCCCACACACATACACTGATCCACACACACACACACACACACACACACACACACACACACACACAGATCCCACACACATACACTGATCCACACACACACACACACACTGATCCACACACACACACACACACACACACACACACACACACACACACACACACACACACCATTTGTATAACTGTGCACTTTGTATGAAAACAATCTGTTAAGTTGCTTTGAGTGAGTCTCTACTACACAAATAAATGCAAACGCATTATTAATTGTGGCGATAAAGGCACTGTGTTAGTAAGCAGTTCAACAGAGACCACGGCCAATCAGGGCCAGTGTTTTACACGATGGCAACAGGAAAAATCCTTCATGCATAGTTTGTCCATTTTAATCGCTTGATTTGCTTGTCTTAAAGCTCTTTGTGACAGAATGGTCACACACTATTTTTATGTCAATGCCAGATTAGCGCACTAATCAGACCCATTAAAAACTGCATATTTAGCATTCCATGTCCTCCTTTAGCACTGTGTACAGACAGAATTTGCTGTAGGGTATGTGGAAATGTTTGCCCAGAATTTGGCATGAATGCCATATTGTCATTGCTAATATTTCAAGGTGCCACCCTCTGCAAGAATGATATAGAATAGATGCTGACTGATGTCAGTGTTTCATAATGTTAACATTCATTAATCCCTCCTGTTCCTTTTGAAATATCCTGGCAAACATTCGACACTACTGTATGTGTGCATACCAAAACAGCACCAAAGACAACAGCAAAAACAACTTTAACTAATGCAGAGGCAACAATTGTATGACGAAACTTTGAAGTCTACATGTCCCTGTGACTGCGCTATCTGGAGATCGAAGCTCTTGATTCATCAACTTTTTTTAACATTAAAAACTATGATTGGTCAATTAAGGTATAAGCTGGCAGCTGATTGGGTCTTTTCTGCACGCTGCAGAGGAGGAGTTGTCCCATCAGGCACCTTGTTCTGGCTATACCCACTGGTGAGGGTGGTGGGGGGTAGAGGGGGAGGGGTCACCTTGTTGCCGAGGCGATTCTTCCATGATTTCCAGGATTCGTTGTCACGGCTGTAGTCCAGGCGATACATACGGGCAAACTCGTTGCCCGTGCCGTGGGCGTGTCGGCCCTGGGTGCCCACCACAGTGAGGAAGGTGAGCTGTCGCAGGTCCAGCTGCAGGAACTGAACGTCCGTGGGCTGCAGAAGGCCTGCCGGACACCAGGCCCCGTCCCCCTCCTCCCGATTCAGCCTGGAGGGTAGAGAGGGAACCGTCTCACGAGGGACACTACTGTCCTTCATTCTGCCTGTCCATAAATACAGGGCTGTCCTTCATTCTGCCTGTCCATAAATACAGGGCTGTCCTTCATTCTGCCTGTCCATGAACACAGGGCTGTCCTTCATTCTGCCTGTCCATAAATACAGGGCTGTCCTTCATTCTGCCTGTTCATAAATACAGGGCTGTCTTTCATTCTGCCTGTTCATAAATACAGGGTTGTCCTTCATTCGGCCTGTTCATAAATACAGGGCTGTCGTTCATTCTGCCTGTTCATAAATACAGAGCTGTCCTTCATTCTGCCTGTTCATAAAGACAGGGCTGTCCTTCATTCTGCCTGTTCATAAAGACAGGGCTGTCCTTAATTCTGCCTGTTTATAAATACAGGGCTGTCCTCATTCTGCCTGTCCATAAATACAGGGCTGTCTTTCATTCTGCCTGTTCATAAATACAGGGCTGTCTTTCATTCTGCCTGTTCATAAATACAGGGCTGTCCTTCATTCTGCCTGTTCATAAATACAGGGCTGTCCTTCATTCTGCCTGTCCATAAATACAGGGCTGTCCTTCATTCTGCCTTTCCATAAATACAGGGCTGTCCTTCATTCTGCCTGTCCATAAATGCAGGGCTGTCTTTCATTCTGCCTGTTCATAAATACAGGGCTGTCTTTCATTCTGCCTGTTCATAAATACAGGGCTGTCCTTCATTCTGCCTGTTCATAAATACAGGGCTGTCGTTCATTCTGCCTGTTCATAAAGACAGGGCTGTCCTTCATTCTGCCTGTTCATAAAGACAGGGCTGTCCTTAATTCTGCCTGTTTATAAATACAGGGCTGTCCTCATTCTGCCTGTCCATAAATACAGGGCTGTCGTTCATTCTGCCTGTTCATAAATACAGGGCTGTCTTTCATTCTGCCTGTTCATAAATACAGGGCTGTCCTTAATTCTGCCTGTCCATAAATACAGGGCTGTCCTTCATTCTGCCTGTCCATAAATACAGGGCTGTCTTTCATTCTGCCTGTTCATAAATACAGGGCTGTCTTTCATTCTGCCTGTTCATAAATACAGGGCTGTCCTTCATTCTGCCTGTTCATAAATACAGGGCTGTCTTTCATTCTGCCTGTTCATAAAGACAGGGCTGTCTTTCATTCTGCCTGTTCATAAATACAGGACTGTCCTTCATTCTGCCTGTCCATAAATACAGGGCTGTCCTTCATTCTGCCTGTTCATAAAGACAGGGCTGTCTTTCATTCTGACTGTTCATAAAAACAGGGCTGTCCTTCATTCTGCCTGTTCATAAATACAGGGCTGTCCTCATTCTGCCTGTCCATAAATACAGGGCTGTCCTTCATTCTGCCTGTTCATAAAGACAAGGCTGTCCTTCATTCTGACTGTTCATAAAAACAGGGCTGTCCTTCATTCTGCCTGTTCATAAATACAGGGCTGTCCTCATTCTGCCTGTCCATAAATACAGGGCTGTCTTTCATTCTGCCTGTTCATAAAGACAGTTCATGCACTCAGAACAAGTCTCTATGATCCAGGCTGAGACAAGTATGTAACTGGCAGGATTCTGCACTTACCTGGCATACTGTGGCCCTGTGGTCTCGTACCATTGGCTAGAAGCAGTGATGTCATCGTCCTTGATTCTGCCATCCTCCATGCCAAGAGGGTAGCGGCAATGTGCTGTGACGTAAGCAAAAAAAGGTCAGAGGTCACAAATTACTGATCTAGCCTTTCCTGGCACATGCATATTGCTTGCTTCAGCGAGGCAATGCTAATGCATATTACCTTTTTTAGCTGCAGGACAGGAAACCCAGTAAATCAGTTTTTAAACTGAGTTGGGCCGAGGTTTATAAGTAGTTTGTGTACTACCTTTGTGTACTATTGTAACACCTTTGCACATGTGGCTTTTAAACTTTTTTCCTGTACAAATAAATAAAATGAAAAGCCTAGAACCTTAAGAACATATGAATACATAATATACCTTTGCCTTCGTCTAAATCCTACCTGTTTTGAAAAAATTTATTTCTTGATCCGTTTTCTTAAAAACCTAAATTAAATTGTCCCTTAAAGTTAGAGTGTATGTGTGTGAGGATGACACAGAGGCCGGGTGTAGTGTGAGTGTGTGAGGATGATACAGAGGCCGGTGTAGTGTGTGTGTGTGAGGATGACACAGAGGCCGGGTGTAGTGTGAGTGTGTGAGGATGTTGCAGAGGCCGGTGTAGTGTGAGAGGATGATGTAGAGGCCGGTGTAGTGTGTGTGTGAGGATGATGTAGAGGCCGGTGTAGTGTGTGTGTGTGAGGATGATGTAGAGGCCGGTGTAGTGTGAGTGTGTGAGGATGATGTAGAGGCCGGTGTAGTGTGTGTGTGAGGATGATGTAGAGGCCGGTGTAGTGTGTGTGTGTGAGGATGATGTAGAGGCCGGTGTAGTGTGTGTGTGTGTGTGAGGATGATGTAGAGGCTGGTGTAGTGTGAGTGTGTGAGGATGATGTAGAGGCCGGTGTAGTGTGTGTGTGTGTGAGGATGATGTAGAGGCCGGTGTAGTGTGTGTGTGTGTGAGTATGATGTAGAGACCTGTGTAGTGTGAGTGTGTGAGGATGATGTAGAGGCCGGTGTAGTGTGTGTGTGTGTGAGGATGATGTAGAGACCGGTGTAGTGTGAGTGTGTGAGGATGATGTAGAGGCCGGTGTAGTGTGTGTGTGTGTGAGGATGATGTAGAGACCGGTGTAGTGTGAGTGTGTGAGGATGATGTAGAGGCCGGTGTAGTGTGTGTGTGTGAGGATGATGTAGAGACCGGTGTAGTGTGAGTGTGTGAGGATGATGTAGAGGCCGGTGTAGTGTGTGTGTGTGAGGATGATGTAGACACCGGTGTAGTGTGAGGATGATGTAGAGGCTGGTGTAGTGTGTGTGTGTGTGAGGATGATGTAGAGGCCAGTGTAGTGTGTGTGTGTGAGGATGATGTAGAGACCGGTGTAGTGTGAGTGTGTGAGGATGATGTAGAGGCTGGTGTAGTGTGAGTGTGTGAGGATGATGTAGAGGCCGGTGTAGTGTGAGTGTGTGAGGATGATGTAGAGGCCGGTGTAGTGTGTGTGTGTGTGAGGATGATGTAGAGACCGGTGTAGTGTGAGTGTGTGAGGATGATGTAGAGACCGGTGTAGTGTGTGTGTGTGTGAGGATGATGTAGAGACCGGTGTAGTGTGTGTGTGTGAGGATGATGTAGAGGCCGGTGTAGTGTGAGTGTGAGAGGATGATGTAGAGGCCGGTGTAGTGTGTGTGTGTGAGGATGATGTAGAGGCTGGTGTATTGTGTGTGTGTGAGGATGATGTAGAGGCCGGTGTAGTGTGTGTGTGTGAGGATGATGTAGAGACCGGTGTAGTGTGAGTGTGTGAGGATGATGTAGAGGCCGGTGTAGTGTGTGTGTGTGAGGATGATGTAGAGACCGGTGTAGTGTGAGTGTGTGAGGATGATGTAGAGGCCGGTGTAGTGTGTGTGTGTGAGGATGATGTAGAGGCTGGTGTAGTGTGTGTGTGTGTGTGAGGATGATGTAGAGGCCGGTGTAGTGTGTGTGTGTGTTGATGATGTAGAGAGCGTTGTAGTGTGAGTTTGTGTGTTGGATGTAGAGGCCGGTGTAGTGTGTGTGTGTGTGAGGATGATGTAGAGGCCGGTGTAGTGTGTGTGTGTGAGGATGATGTAGAGGCCGGTGTAGTGTGAGTGTGTGAGTGTGTTGCAGAGGCCGGTGTAGTGTGAGTGTGTGAGGATGTTGTAGAGGCCGGTGTAGTGTGAGTGTGTGAGGATGATGTAGAGGCCGGTGTAGTGTGTGTGTGTGTGAGGATGATGTAGAGGCCAGTGTAGTGTGTGTGTGTGTGTGAGGATGATGTAGAGGCCGGTGTAGTGTGAGTGTGTGAGGATGATGTAGAGGCCGGTGTAGTGTGTGTGTGTGTGTGAGGATGATGTAGAGACCGGTGTAGTGTGAGTGTGTGAGGATGATGTAGAGGCCGGTGTAGTGTGAGTGTGTGAGGATGTTGTAGAGGCCGGTGTAGTGTGAGTGTGTGAGGATGATGTAGAGGCTGGTGTAGTGTGTGTGTGTGAGGCAGGCTTGTGCACAATTCAGAATTTCAGAATTGGCCTCCATTCAATTCATGAATTGAACTTTGAATTGAATTGACTCCGCCCCACAGGAAGTTGAATTTGAATTGGAATTGGAATGACAGGAAGTGGAATTAAATTCATGGCAATTCAAAGAAATTCCACACAGACACACAAAAGAAAGAATGTGTTGAATCTCACATACATTCAGTGTTAGGAAGGCTTACTGTTATGATTTATAAATGTGGTTTGGATTACTTTATTTGGATTATTTTATCAATGCAAAGTAATTTCCTTTTAACTAATTGAATTACACATGTTACTTCAGTAATGCAACTAAATACGATAACATTAATTTTGTAATTCAATAACATAATTTCATTACATATAACTATAATTACATTAACAATAATTGCTGGGGGAAAACATTTCCTGTTAATGTTATCTGTACAAGTAGTTCAAACTAATACCATTTATAGAATATGTAATGCAGTCATATCTGACATATATTGTAAAGCTTCATTGTTAAACACTTCACTTATGTAAATTAATTTCTTTGCATTTTTATTGAATTGCAATTCTGTTTCCTTTAATTCAAATTCGAATTGTAATTCTAGATCCTGTTTTTGACATCAATTCAAATTCAATTCAAATTCAAGAATTGAATTGGAATTTAGGAGTCATTCTCAATTCAATTCTGAATTGTGCACAAGCCTGGTGTGAGGATGATGTAGAGGCCGGTGTAGTGTGTGTGTGTGTGAGGATGATGTAGAGGCCGGTGTAGTGTGTGTGTGTGAGGATGATGTAGAGGCCGGTGTAGTGTGAGTGTGTGAGGATGTTGCAGAGGCCGGTGTAGTGTGAGTGTGTGTGTGTGTGTGTGTGTGAGTACGATGCGGGGACCAGTGTACCCCCTTACCTGGGTCTATCTGAGCACGTGCGTAGCCCTGCAGGACCAGCAGCACTAAAAACAGCATGGTGGGCAGGGCACGTCAGCGGCAAGCTGTGAACAGAGACTACATCTCTACAGAGAGAAAGAGAGAGAGAGAGAGAGAGAGAGAGAGGGGGAGAGAGAGAGAGGGGGGAGAGAGAGAGAGAGGGAGAGAGAGAGAGAGAGAGAGAGAGGGGAGGGGAGAGAGAGAGAGAGAGAGAGAGGGAAAGAGAGATTTAGTTTAATAAGGCCTCTTCATTCAAAATACTTCAGGAGAGAATAATCTGCACACCTGAGAAGCATTTTCAGGCCCCAGTAATAAAGCAAATAATTTGTGTGTGAAAACAGATCTGCTGCAATAGTGAAATAAAGCTGATCTTCATCGTCGTCCCTTCAGGTCTATGATCTTCACCCATGAAGCGTCAGCAATAAAGATCAGTTTTACACAATCACAAATACACCAGTGTTTTCAGCAGACAAAAGCCGGCCTCTTGTAGGCAGGGGACACGCGAAGACGTCTCACTTTAACAAATGGAGTGAAAGAAAAGAGAAATACTCGACTTAACATTTCGGTTAACATTTGCAGTTATCTTTATCTTTACATTCTTTGTCAAGGCAACAAAACCAGCCTCAGACCGACAGCAAACCTATGGGACTCAGGTACTCTACGGGACTCAGGTACTCTACGGGACTCAGGTACTCTACGGGACTCAGGTACTCTACGGGACTCAGGTACTCTATGGGACTCAGGTACTCTATGGGACTCAGGTACTCTGGGACTCAGGTACTCTATGGGACTCAGGTACTCTGGGACTCAGGTACTCTATGGGACTCAGGTACTCTATGGGACTCAGGTACTATGGGACTCAGGTACTCTATGGGACTCAGGTACTCTATGGGACTCAGGTACTCTGGGACTCAGGTACTCTATGGGACTCAGGTACTCTATGGGACTCAGGTACTCTGGGACTCAGGTACTCTATGGGACTCAGGTACTCTGGGACTCAGGTACTCTATGGGACTCAGGTACTCTATGGGACTCAGGTACTCTATGGGACTCAGGTACTATGGGACTCATGTACTCTATGGGACTCAGGTACTCAGGGACTCAGGTACTCAGGGACTCAGGTACTATGGGACTCAGGTACTCTATGGGACTCAGGTACTCTGGGACTCAGGTACTCTATGGGACTCAGGTACTCTGGGACTCAGGTACTATGGGACTCATGTACTCTATGGGACTCAGGGACTCAGGTACTCTGGGACTCAGGTACTCTATGGGACTCAGGTACTCTATGGGACTCAGGTACTCTATGGGACTCAGGTACTCAGGGACTCTATGGGACTCAGGTACTCTAAGGTCCGTGTGGTGAAAAGAACTAAAGGCCGCAGAAGAGACCGCACAGCCATGAAAATGCCATCAATCAAAAGTTCAACTTCAGTGGCCCAAACAAAGGACACAAAAACCAACCTGTGACCTTCAAAACAGCGTCATTATTCAGGAGATTCAGCGAGCGAGTATGTTTTATATGTTTAAATAGAATTAACCGAAAAACACAGTTTAGCCTGTGGTGGGGTCATCTAATTAAGTTTTGTAAATTAATTGATTATCATCCCATAAGCTGAAGCAATTTCAGCTTCCTGTTAGCCGTACCGTACTGGCTAAAGGTATTACAGGGTGTGAAATTAACACCCATCACCACCAGCAAAATGCTGGTAAAAATGTGACTGTAGTTGGCAAGATTTGCTACTCAACAGCCACTTTTGCAGGTAACCAGCCAGGTTGTGCTATATAATCTTAACTCTAAGATGCTTTTAAGAAACGGGGCCCAGGTTGTGTTATATGATCTTAACTCTAAGATGCTTTTAAGAAACGGGGCCCAGGTTGTGTTATATGATCTTAACTCTAAGATGCTTTTAAGAAACGGGGCCCAGGTTGTGTTATATGATCTTAAGTCTAAGATGCTTTTAAGAAACGGGGCCCAGGTTGTGTTATAGGATCTTAACTCTAAGATGCTTTTAAGAAACGGGGCCCAGGTTGTGTTATATGATCTTAACTCTAAGATGCTTTTAAGAAACGGGGCCCAGGTTGTGTTATATGATCTTAACTCTAAGATGCTTTTAAGAAACGGGGCCCAGGTTGTGTTATATGATCTTAACTCTAAGATGCTTTTAAGAAACGGGGCCCAGGTTGTGTTATATGATCTTAACTCTTTAACAGTCTATCAATAGTTGGGTGTCTCTGTGGCGTAGCCTGTAGAGCACTGTCCATTACATTACAGGCATTTAGCAGACACTCTTATCCAGAGCGACTTACACAACTTTTTAGCATTTTTTACATATTATCCATTTATACAGCTGGATATATACTGAAGAGATTCAGGTTAAGTACCTTGCTCAAGGGTACAACGGCAGTGTCCTACCTGGGAATCGAACCTGCAACCTTTCGGTCACAAGGCCAGTTCCTTAACCATTATACTACACTGCCCACATGCTTATTGCAAGCCGCGATGTCAACGGTTCAAATCCGGCCGCGCAACCTGTCTCTCCCTCTTTCTCGCTCCCCATTCTTCCTGTCTCTCTACACTGTGCTGTCCAATAAAGCTGAAAAAGCCCTAAAAATATATATACTTGCAGCTGTAGTATATTTGAAATACAGTAGCACTCACGACAAATATATATACTTGCAATGCAGTCTATAAATAAAAACTACAATATACAACAACAAAACTAACTGCTGTAATACTGTCGGCCTGTGGGGCAAAGCAGGGCCTTACAAGGACCTTTAATGGCTGGGAACCAAACTCCTGGTTATCCACAGCAGAGCACGATGACATCACCACACTGTCAACACACCTGGCACCGAACAAGGGTGCCAAATTTAGGGGGTCAGAGGTCAACAGAGTCAGAACCTAATACTGGTATTTAGCGTTAAATAGCAGGGGGGGGGCAACACCAATGTCAGATTTGAACCCTAACCCTATTAATATCTTTGACGTTAACTGTACAAAACAACTACCCACTATTCCAAGTCCAAATTAACAGATTATATTTATACAATCATTAATGGGCTCTGTTTCATATATCTACATGTGGCAGTGTTTCCATGCCAACAGCAACACATCACCCCTGACCTTGAGTTAGTACATTTGGGATTACATGTTGCTCAAACAATGATTAGCTAAATCACAAGGCACTACAGTGCTGTTCTCTGAATTAATAACTCCTCTCTGTGCAGAAAGCTTATAACACTGAATCAGTGCAATTACCTTAAATTACCCTAACAAAAGAACTCTCTGACCCAAGAGCTTATCCCCATAGAATATTCTCCCCAGGTAGCTAGGACAGCTATGACAGATGTTTTTATGGGTAACTGAACACTGCGCTATCATGCACTTTGACCTTAACACATTCCGCAGGTTCCAAGTGTTCAGTGTTCTCTGCATTCTACAAAGGGAAAACCTTACCCAGAATGCAATTCTGTACATATTAAGCTGTAAATACTGCACTGTCCTGACAACATCAATCTTAAGTTACAGTTTTTACACAAGACAGACCAGGATCCATTATTTTCTTTTCCACGCCACATCATTTTCCCAGACTGCACTGCATATTTTCTGAGCGGTTGGAGACACAAGAGAAAGAAATGCATTGTGGGAGGTTGTGTTTTCAGTAGGCTGAACAGAGTGCTCTGTACATGCCCTGATGAAGACCAGTTTTGGTCGAAATGTGTAGGCTTGTTTTTTCCTTTTTGGATATGCCCCTTTATTAAAGGCTTTTTATACATATTTTTTTCCTTTCCTCCTTCTCTTTACGAGTGTGCCTTGGATATAGGATATAAGCTAGTTCTGCATTCTGGGCTTATTTTTCCTCCTTTCTTTTTCAGTGTGCTGCAGACGCTTGAGTAACTTTAGGCAGTCATAAAGAATTCACAAAGCATGTTCACAAAGCATCTTATAGATCATAAGATCAGGACGGTACCAACTTAACTTTTTCACCCACTGGCCAGAGTGGCTTGTGGATTCTAAAAATCACCAGACATTTTCAACATTTTTACCAGCTACCTAACCTTTTACAATATAACACAGCCTGGTTGGTTACTGGCCAAAGTGGCTGCTAGAGTAAAGATTTTACCAGCCACAATCAAAATTTTACCAGCATTTGGCTGGTGTTAATTTCACACCCTGATCAGGATTCTCCTGTCCATGTCCTAACCTTATGCAGTATGAGCTACAAGGCCAAACTGATCGCATTAACATATTTGCAATTGGTAAAACAATTGGTAAAACATTGATACTGAAGTACTGTTCAAAAGTATTGCCAAATGAGATTTATTGCACATTTGAAATGACAACCAAATGGATAATTCTGCCGATTTATCCAATTTATCTGATTTATATAATTGATGTATTATTATACCGAATACTTTATTATACAGACAATTGTTGCAATAAAAAGTTTTGTGAAATGCTTTATGAGGATTTACAACATGTGATGCAGCGTTGGACAGAAGGCAGCTGCTTTCCAGATGTTAATCAGAACCAAACCCGGTTCGTAGCCTTAGCAGCGAGACAGACAAAACCAAAAAACTACATATTTTTTATTTTATCTCAACTGAGCTATGAAAGGCCGTTTGCAGTTAGACTGAACCAAACACCAAAAGCAGTGTGGCGCAGTGGTCAGGGAACGGACCTTGTAACCAGGATACAGTCTGTGATTGATTATTTTCCCTAGATAAGGGTGTCCTGTTAAACAAACCAGGCAATGAAAGCTTTGTTAAAACAAAGAAAAATCTCACATATAAAAAAAGAAAAAAAGAAAAAGTGGACTGAGGGAAAATTCAGAAAAATATTTGACAAAGATTTTCTAACCACGTATGCCAACAGTCAGATCAGAAGGAAAACACCTCCGATACAAAAAATAAACATCTTTTAAAAAACGGCGAAAAGAGAAATCTAATATGGCCATAATATCATGTGCTCTTAGTAAAAAAATGTATATAAATATCCAAAATATAATAAAATGTTAAATAAAGTAGTCAAACCGTATCACGGTGACGCAGTTATACACAAACGTGTCATAAGTGCTACTATACTTCAAATATGAATATTCATGCGGATTCAGAAAACAACACCGCAAGACGGTTCTTTATAAACCAAAGAAAAAGTTTTCTGTTTTTTACTGCACTTCTACTGTCTTTGTTTTACTCTTTTTGTTTAAAATGTTCTATTATAGAGGCGAGAGGCGGTCATTCTGTTCCTAGGCTGGGAGCGAGATGTCAGAACGTCCCGATCCTGCGCGGTTCTGTTCCTTACTAAAAAATTTTAAAAGAAACAGAAACTTATGCTCCAAAGAGAATGAGAAAGGGAGAGAGAGAGAGAACCGTGGATCCGTGGGCAGATTTATTGATGGGACTTTGTTTTGTTTTAAAGTATTCACCCGCAAGTCCTTCCTTCAGCTTTTCTCCTTAATCTTTCTCATGTCTTGTCTTCCAGTCCCAACCCCCTACTACTCTCTATCTCTCTCTCTTTCTCCCTTCCCCCCTTTCCCTACCCCCTCTCTCCTCCTCTCTCCCTCTTGTGCTCTCTCTCCTCCCCCTCTACTCTCTTCTCTCCTCCTCTTTCTCTCTCTCTCTCTCTCTCTCCTCCTCTCCCCTCTCTCTCTCTCTCGCTCTGGTTTTCCTCGTTCTTGCTCCGTGCTGTTCCCCTGAGGCTGTAGCGCTGGATGTAGGCCCGAGCCGAGCCTGGAGCCGTGCCAGAGCTCTCTGCCTGTAAAACCCCAGCCTCTCTGGGGCCGAGCCGTGCGCACGGGGGCCGTGCCAGCAGCGCGGGGGCCGAGCCTTGCGCACGGGGGCCGTGCCAGCAGCGCGGGGGCCGAGCCGTGCGCACGGGGGCCAGCAGCGGGCCCTGGGAGGGGGGAGCAGGAGGTGATGTACAGAAGGCATAGGCAGTGGGTGGGTGGGTTGGGAGGGGGGGGGGGCAAAAGGGCAAAGCGCTGAATGAATACAACATGGCAGTAACAGCTGGGGAGGGGGGCAGAGACGGCCCCCCCCCACTCATAAATGTACAATCTAACAGAGTCAAAACTGAGTCAAACCATGTGGTGTGTAAATGCCATTCAGCACTTATTACTAAATGGTTATAAACCTGCAACCTAAACCCGTTATGTAACAGCCATCTTTATTGTCCCTTGTTGTTGAGTTTTTTTTGTTTGTTTTTATACCAAAAATCTCATTTTGTATTGTAGGCTTTTCTGGCATGATTTTTTTTCAGCAGTTCGAACTTCAAGCACATTTATGACAAATATGTTTTATGGCAAAAAAAAGAAGAAAAAAAAATCATTCCTAGAGCGCCTGACATCAACACCGCTAAACCAGTCAAGACATCGAACAATCCGACAATAACAATAACCAGACAGGAACAGGAAAAAAAAATATGAAGAAAAAGTGATTGCAGCTCAACAGAGTTTTGCTCATAGCACAACAAAAAAAATGAATGTATAAAATGAGTATAGGAGTATTGAGTATAGGGGTGACGGAGTTTGGGGGTGCGCCCCATCCTGACGGACACCGGGGTGAGTCATGCTCAGTCCTATGTCTCTGGGGTGACGGTAACGGGGGTGACCCAAACTCTGGCCCGCACAGAAGTGTTACACAATCCAGCGCAGCCCAGCAGCGGCTCGCTCTCGTCGCCTCTCTTCTCAGTCTCTCAACACCGCCCTGTCCTTTCCTGCATTTGTTCTGCTCAGCCCCGTCACACAAACTGCTGATAGCATAACAACGTACCCCGTCACACAAACTGCTGATACCATAACAACGTACCCCGTCACACAAACTGCTGATACCATAACAACGTACCCCGTCACACAAACTGCTGATACCATAACAACGTACCCCGTCACACAAACTGCTGATACCATAACAACGTACCCCGTCACACAAACTGCTGATACCATAACAACGTACCCCGTCACACAAACTGCTGATACCATAACAACGTTTCCTGTCACACAAACTGCTGATACCATAACAACGTACCCCGTCACACAAACCGCTGATACCATACCAGCGTACCCCGTCACACAAACTGCTGATACCATAACAACGTACCCCGTCACACAAACTGCTGATACCATAACAACGTACCCCGCCACACAAACTGCTGATACCATAACAACGTACCCCGTCACACAAACTGCTGATACCATAACAACATACCCCGTCACACAAACTGCTGATACCATAACAACGTACCCCGTCACACAAACTGCTGATACCATAACAACGTACCCCATCACACAAACTGCTGATACCATAACAACGTACCCCGTCACACAAACTGCTGATACCATAACAACGTACCCCGTCACACAAACTGCTGATACCATAACAACGTACCCCGTCACACAAACTGCTGATACCATAACAACGTACCCCGTCACACAAACTGCTGATGCCATAACAACATACCCCCGTCACACAAACTGCTGATACCATACCAGCGTACCCCGTCACACAAACTGCTGATACCATACCAGCGTACCCCATCACACAAACTGCTGATACCATAACAATGTACCCCGTCACACAAACTGCTGATACCATAACAACGTACCCCGTCACACAAACTGCTGATACCATAACAACGTACCCCGTCACACAAACTGCTGATACCATACCAGCGTACCCCGTCACACAAACTGCTGATACCATAACAACGTACCCCGTCACACAAACTGCTGATACCATACCAGCGTACCCCGTCACACAAACTGCTGATACCATAACAACGTACCCCGTCACACAAACTGCTGATACCATAACAACGTACCCCGCCACACAAACTGCTGATACCATAACAACGTACCCCGTCACACAAACTGCTGATACCATAACAACGTACCCCGTCACACAAACTGCTGATACCATAACAACATACCCCGTCACACAAACTGCTGATACCATAACAACGTACCCCGTCACACAAACTGCTGATACCATAACAACGTACCCCGTCACACAAACTGCTGATACCATAACAACGTACCCCGTCACACAAACTGCTGATACCATAACAACGTACCCCGTCACACAAACTGCTGATACCATAACAACGTACCCCGTCACACAAACTGCTGATACCATAACAACGTACCCCGTCACACAAACTGCTGATACCATAACAACGTACCCCGTCACACAAACTGCTGATGCCATAACAACATACCCCCGTCACACAAACTGCTGATACCATACCAGCGTACCCCGTCACACAAACTGCTGATACCATACCAGCGTACCCCGTCACACAAACTGCTGATACCATAACAACGTACCCCGTCACACAAACTGCTGATACCATAACAACGTACCCCGTCACACAAACTGCTGATACCATAACAACGTACCCCGTCACACAAACTGCTGATACCATAACAACGTACATAACAACGTACCCCGTCACACAAACTGCTGATACCATAACAACGTACCCCGTCACACAAACTGCTGATGCCATAACAACATACCCCCGTCACACAAACTGCTGATACCATACCAGCGTACCCCGTCACACAAACTGCTGATACCATAACAACGTACCCCGTCACACAAACTGCTGATACCATAACAACGTACCCCGTCACACAAACTGCTGATACCATAACAACGTACCCCGTCACTCAAACTGCTGATACCATACCAGCGTACCCCGTCACACAAACTGCTGATACCATAACAACGTACCCCGTCACACAAACGGCTGATACCATAACAACATACCCCGTCACACAAACTGCTGATACCATAACAACGTACCCCGTTACACAAACTGCTACCATAACATAGCACAGCACACTGTCACCTCACAGAATTAAAGTTCTCTTTGTGAGGTTCTGTGCACATCCAGATTCCTTTCGGTGACTCTAGGCCTGTCCTATGAGCGACTGAGAAAGAGATGGAAGAAACAACTACATTATGAGTGAGAAAGTGGGATAAATGAGAGAGAAAGAAAGAGAGAATGAGAAAGGGAGAGAGAGAATGAGAAAGGGAGAGAGAGAGAGAATAAGAAAGGGAGAGAGAGAGAAAATAAGAAAGGGAGAGAGAAAGAATAAGAAAGGGAGAGAGAGAGAGAATAAGAAAGGGAGAGAGAGAGAGAATAAGAAAGGGAGAGAGAGAGAGAATAAGAAAGAGAGAGAGAGAATAAGAAAGGGAGAGAGAGAGAGAATAAGAAAGGGAGAGAGAGAGAATAAGAAAGGGAGAGAGCGAATAAGAAAGGGAGAGAGAGAGAATAAAAAATGGAGAGAGAGAATAAGAAAGGGAGAGAGAATGAGAAAGGGAGAGAGAGAGAGAATAAGAAAGGGAGAGAGAGAGAGAATAAGAAAGGGAGAGAGAGCGAATAAGAAAGGGAGAGAGAATAAGAAAGGGAGAGAGAGAGAATGAGACAGGGAGAGAGAGAGAATAAGAAAGGGAGAGAGAGAATAAGAAAGGGAGAGAGAGAATAAGAAAGGGAGAGAGAGAATAAGAAAGGGAGAGAGAGAGAATGAGACAGGGAGAGAGAGAATAAGAAAGGGAGAGAGAGAATAAGAAAGGGAGAGAGAGAATAAGAAAGGGAGAGAGAGAATAAGGGAGAGAGAGAGAATGAGACAGGGAGAGAGAGAGAGAGAATAAGAAAGGGAGAGAGAATAAGAAAGGGAGAGAGAGAGAATGAGACAGGGAGAGGGAGAGAGAGAATAAGAAAGGGAGAGAGAGAGAATGAGACAGGGAGAGGGAGGGAGAGAATAAGAAAGGGAGAGAGACAAAGACAGAGAGAGGAAAGAGGGAAAGCACAGAGAGGGAGGGAGGGAGGAGTCTCGCAGCTGGTTTATGTAATTTTTGGCGCATTCTGGGGCCTGTTCTGCACGCAGATTCCTGTCCTGTTGCTCATCTCTTTCAGGGGCGTCACGTGACCAGCGGGGAACAGCCGGGCGAACAGCGTGCATTTACAGCGGAGCTCCTAAAGAATGTGAGCGTGGAGCCTGCGCGTTAGGCTGGCGCACAGAAAAATACATTCCAGCACCAAACGCATGACCCCCCCCCCCCACCCACCGTCGTCGTCCCCCCCCATCACCCACCGTCCTTACAGCAGTCAGAAACCCAAAAAATGACGACTCAAATTCCAAACACGTGACGTTTTAGAGTCGCTGAGCAGGACTGAGCCCTCAGCTACCCCGCCGAAGAGCTGACATTTTTTACACTGAGAAACAAAACACTGCACAACCCGCTCTTTCTGTTCTTTTTCTCTCTCTCTTCCTGCAGCGGAAGGTTTCCCCCCTGCAGAGCGTTACTAAACACTGCCTGTTTACGAGACGCCGAATAACAGCCGACATCTTTTATCCATTTTATTTTATCTACTCGTCACTGCACCATTGCATCGCTCAATTCCACAGACAGTTGCAATATCACATAAAACGGAAAACACATCGTGAGTAAAACAACACACATATGGAATAAAGCGTCAATATAATGGACAAGAATGAGATCATTTGTCATATATATCAAACACAATATATATATATATCACATATACAGACTATATCAAACACAATACACTGAAACTGTATATACCACATATAGAGACTATATCAAACACAATACACTGAAACTGTATATACCACATATAGAGACTATATCAAACACAATACACTGAAACTGTATATACCACATATACAGACTATATCAAACACAATACACTGAAACTGTATATACCACATATAGAGACTATATCAAACACAATACATTGAAACTGTATATACCACATATACAGACTATATCAAACACAATACACTGAAACTGTATATACCACATATACAGACTATATCAAACACAATACACTGAAACTGTATATACCACATATAGAGACTATATCAAACACAATACACTGAAACTGTACATACCACATATAGAGACTATATCAAACACAATACACTGAAACTGTATATACCACATATAGAGACTATATCAAACACAATACACTGAAACTGTATATACCACATATAGAGACTATATCAAACACAATACACTGAAACTGTATATACCACATATAGAGACTATATCAAACACAATACACTGAAACTGTATATACCACATATACAGACTATATCAAACACAATACACTGAAACTGTATATACCACATATAGAGACTATATCAAACACAATACACTGAAACTGTATATACCACATATAGAGACTATATCAAACACAACACACTGAAACTGTATATACCACATAGAGACTATATCAAACACAATACACTGAAACTGTATATACCACATATAGAGACTATATCAAACACAATACACTGAAACTGTATATACCACATATAGAGACTATATCAAACACAATACACTGAAACTGTATATACCACATATAGAGACTATATCAAACACAATACACTGAAACTGTATATACCACATATAGAGACTATATCAAACACAATACACTGAAACTGTATATACCACATATAGAGACTATATCAAACACAATACACTGAAACTGTATATACCACATATACAGACTATATCAAACACAATACACTGAAACTGTATATACCACATATAGAGACTATATCAAACACAATACACTGAAACTGTATATACCACATATAGAGACTATATCAAACACAACACACTGAAACTGTATATACCACATATACAGACTATATCAAACACAATACACTGAAACTGTATATACCACATATAGCGACTATATCAAACACAATACACTGAAACTGTATATACCACATATAGAGACTATATCAAACACAATACACTGAAACTGTATATACCACATATAGAGACTATATCAAACACAATACACTGAAACTGTATATACCACATATACAGACTATATCAAACACAATACACTGAAACTGTATATACCACATATAGAGACTATATCAAACACAATACACTGAAACTGTATATACCACATATAGAGACTATATCAAACACAACACACTGAAACTGTATATACCACATATAGAGACTATATCAAACACAATACACTGAAACTGTATATACCACATATACAGACTATATCAAACACAATACACTGAAACTGTATATACCACATATAGAGACTATATCAAACACAATACACTGAAACTGTATATACCACATATAGAGACTATATCAAACACAATACACTGAAACTGTATATACCACATATAGAGACTATATCAAACACAATACACTGAAACTGTATATACCACATATACAGACTATATCAAACACAATACACTGAAACTGTATATACCACATATAGAGACTATATCAAACACAATACACTGAAACTGTATATACCACATATAGAGACTATATCAAACACAATACACTGAAACTGTATATACCACATATAGAGACTATATCAAACACAACACACTGAAACTGTATATACCACATATAGAGACTATATCAAACACAATACACTGAAACTGTATATACCACATATAGAGACTATATCAAACACAATACACTGAAACTGTATATACCACATATAGCGACTATATCAAACACAATACACTGAAACTGTATATACCACATATAGAGACTATATCAAACACAATACACTGAAACTGTATATACCACATATAGAGACTATATCAAACACAATACACTGAAACTGTATATACCACATATACAGACTATATCAAACACAATACACTGAAACTGTATATACCACATATAGAGACTATATCAAACACAATACACTGAAACTGTATATACCACATATAGAGACTATATCAAACACAACACACTGAAACTGTATATACCACATATACAGACTATATCAAACACAATACACTGAAACTGTATATACCACATATAGAGACTATATCAAACACAATACACTGAAACTGTATATACCACATATAGAGACTATATCAAACACAATACACTGAAACTGTATATACCACATATAGAGACTATATCAAACACAATACACTGAAACTGTATATACCACATATAGAGACTATATCAAACACAATACACTGAAACTGTATATACCACATATACAGACTATATCAAACACAATACACTGAAACTGTATATACCACATATAGAGACTATATCAAACACAATACACTGAAACTGTATATACCACATATAGAGACTATATCAAACACAACACACTGAAACTGTATATACCACATATACAGACTATATCAAACACAATACACTGAAACTGTATATACCACATATAGAGACTATATCAAACACAACACACTGAAACTGTATATACCACATATACAGACTATATCAAACACAATACACTGAAACTGTATATACCACATATACAGACTATATCAAACACAATACACTGAAACTGTATATACCACATATAGAGACTATATCAAACACAATACACTGAAACTGTATATACCACATATAGAGACTATATCAAACACAATACACTGAAACTGTATATACCACATATAGAGACTATATCAAACACAATACACTGAAACTGTATATACCACATATAGCGACTATATCAAACACAATACACTGAAACTGTATATACCACATATAGAGACTATATCAAACACAATACACTGAAACTGTATATACCACATATAGAGACTATATCAAACACAATACACTGAAACTGTATATACCACATATACAGACTATATCAAACACAATACACTGAAACTGTATATACCACATATAGAGACTATATCAAACACAATACACTGAAACTGTATATACCACATATAGAGACTATATCAAACACAACACACTGAAACTGTATATACCACATATACAGACTATATCAAACACAATACACTGAAACTGTATATACCACATATAGAGACTATATCAAACACAATACACTGAAACTGTATATACCACATATAGAGACTATATCAAACACAATACACTGAAACTGTATATACCACATATAGAGACTATATCAAACACAATACACTGAAACTGTATATACCACATATAGAGACTATATCAAACACAATACACTGAAACTGTATATACCACATATACAGACTATATCAAACACAATACACTGAAACTGTATATACCACATATAGAGACTATATCAAACACAATACACTGAAACTGTATATACCACATATAGAGACTATATCAAACACAACACACTGAAACTGTATATACCACATATACAGACTATATCAAACACAATACACTGAAACTGTATATACCACATATAGAGACTATATCAAACACAACACACTGAAACTGTATATACCACATATACAGACTATATCAAACACAATACACTGAAACTGTATATACCACATATACAGACTATATCAAACACAATACACTGAAACTGTATATACCACATATAGAGACTATATCAAACACAATACACTGAAACTGTATATACCACATATACAGACTAGATCAAACACAATACACTGAAACTGTATATACCACATATACAGACTATATCAAACACAATACACTGAAACTGTATATACCACATATACAGACTATATCAAACACAATACACTGAAACTGTATATACCACATATAGAGACTATATCAAACACAATACACTGAAACTGTATATACCACATATACAGACTATATCAAACACAATACACTGAAACTGTATATACCACATATAGAGACTATATCAAACACAATACACTGAAACTGTATATACCACATATAGAGACTATATCAAACACAATACACTGAAACTGTATATACCACATATAGAGACTATATCAAACACAATACACTGAAACTGTATATACCACATATAGAGACTATATCAAACACAATACACTGAAACTGTATATACCACATATAGAGACTATATCAAACACAATACACTGAAACTGTATATACCACATATAGAGACTATATCAAACACAATACACTGAAACTGTATATACCACATATAGAGACTATATCAAACACAATACACTGAAACTGTATATACCACATATAGAGACTATATCAAACACAATACACTGAAACTGTATATACCACATATACAGACTATATCAAACACAATACACTGAAACTGTATATACCACATATAGAGACTATATCAAACACAATACACTGAAACTGTATATACCACATATAGAGACTATATCAAACACAACACACTGAAACTGTATATACCACATATACAGACTATATCAAACACAATACACTGAAACTGTATATACCACATATAGAGACTATATCAAACACAATACACTGAAACTGTATATATCACATATAGAGACTATATCAAACACAATACACTGAAACTGTATATACCACATATAGAGACTATATCAAACACAATACACTGAAACTGTATATACCACATATAGAGACTATATCAAACACAATACACTGAAACTGTATATACCACATATAGAGACTATATCAAACACAATACATTGAAACTGTATATACCACATATAGAGACTATATCAAACACAATACACTGAAACTGTATATACCACATATAGAGACTATATCAAACACAATACACTGAAACTGTATATACCACATATAGAGACTATATCAAACACAATACACTGAAACTGTATATACCACATATAGAGACTATATCAAACACAATACACTGAAACTGTATATACCACATATAGAGACTATATCAAACACAATACACTGAAACTGTATATACCACATATAGAGACTATATCAAACACAATACACTGAAACTGTATATACCACATATAGAGACTATATCAAACACAATACACTGAAACTGTATATACCACATATAGAGACTATATCAAACACAATACACTGAAACTGTATATACCACATATAGAGACTATATCAAACACAATACACTGAAACTGTATATACCACATATAGAGACTATATCAAACACAATACACTGAAACTGTATATACCACATATAGAGACTATATCAAACACAATACACTGAAACTGTATATACCACATATAGAGACTATATCAAACACAATACACTGAAACTGTATATACCACATATACAGACTATATCAAACACAATACACTGAAACTGTATATACCACATATAGAGACTATATCAAACACAATACACTGAAACTGTATATACCACATATAGAGACTATATCAAACACAATACACTGAAACTGTATATACCACATATAGAGACTATATCAAACACAATACACTGAAACTGTATATACCACATATACAGACTATATCAAACACAATACACTGAAACTGTATATACCACATATAGAGACTATATCAAACACAATACACTGAAACTGTATATACCACATATACAGACTATATCAAACACAATACACTGAAACTGTATATACCACATATAGAGACTATATCAAACACAATACACTGAAACTGTATATACCACATATAGAGACTATATCAAACACAATACACTGAAACTGTATATACCACATATACAGACTATATCAAACACAATACACTGAAACTGTATATACCACATATAGAGACTATATCAAACACAATACACTGAAACTGTATATACCACATATACAGACTATATCAAACACAATACACTGAAACTGTATATACCACATATAGAGACTATATCAAACACAATACACTGAAACTGTATATACCACATATACAGACTATATCAAACACAATACACTGAAACTGTATATACCACATATAGAGACTATATCAAACACAATACACTGAAACTGTATATACCACATATACAGACTATATCAAACACAATACACTGAAACTGTATATACCACATATAGAGACTATATCAAACACAATACACTGAAACTGTATATACCACATATAGAGACTATATCAAACACAATACACTGAAACTGTATATACCACATATACAGACTATATCAAACACAATACACTGAAACTGTATATACCACATATAGAGACTATATCAAACACAATACACTGAAACTGTATATACCACATATACAGACTATATCAAACACAATACACTGAAACTGTATATACCACATATAGAGACTATATCAAACACAATACACTGAAACTGTATATACCACATATACAGACTATATCAAACACAATACACTGAAACTGTATATACCACATATACAGACTATATCAAACACAATACACTGAAACTGTATATACCACATATACAGACTATATCAAACACAATACACTGAAACTGTATATACCACATATACAGACTATATCAAACACAATACACTGAAACTGTATATACCACATATACAGACTATATCAAACACAATACACTGAAACTGTATATACCACATATACAGACTATATCAAACACAATACACTGAAACTGTATATACCACATATAGAGACTATATCAAACACAATACACTGAAACTGTATATACCACATATAGAGACTATATCAAACACAATACACTGAAACTGTATATACCACATATACAGACTATATCAATCACAATACACTGAAACTGTATATACCACATATACAGACTATATCAAACACAATACACTGAAACTGTATATACCACATATAGAGACTATATCAAACACAATACACTGAAACTGTATATACCACATATACAGACTATATCAATCACAATACACTGAAACTGTATATACCAAAACTAAAAACACAACTAATGATTGGTGCAAAACAAATACCATAACCAATCATTGGTCTTGTTTTTGGTTTTGCATATGCTAAAAGGTTTTGCAGACGCTAAAGGTCTTAGTAAATCAAGCCCTATATGTGCTGCCAAATATATTTATGACAGCTACTCTCATATATAAGATTTCATATATACTAGCAGAATATTATTCGATTTGTAACTTTACTTGAATATATGTGCTATATTTAAAAATGAGCATAATTTTATTTATATTTACGGTTTTTCATTTGGACATGTGCATTCTTTGGGAAACGTGGGTTGTGGAAAGGCTGACTGACAGCCAAACATAGGGATTTGTAGGTAGGCCAGAGGAGAGGTGGCTCGAGCAGTCACAGTGTGGACCAGGAGGAGATATGTGGCTCGAGCAGTCACAGTGCGGACCAGGAGGAGATATGTGGCTCGAGCAGTCACAGTGCGGACCAGGAGGAGATATGTGGCTCGAGCAGTCACAGTGCGGACCAGGAGGAGATATGTGGCTCGAGCAGTCACAGTGCGGACCAGGAGGAGATATGTGGCTCGAGCAGTCACAGTGCGGATCAGGAGGAGATATGTGGCTCGAGCAGTCACAGTGCGGATCAGGAGGAGATATGTGGCTCGAGCAGTCACAGTGTGGACCAGGAGGAGATATGTGGCTCGAGCAGTCACAGTGCGGACCAGGAGGAGATATGTGGCTCGTGACACAATTTTTGTTGTTTTGGCTCTGTACTCCAGCACATTGGCTTTGAAATGGAACAGTGACTATGTGGTGAAAGCACAGACATTCAGCTTTAATTTGAGGGTTTTTACATCCATATCGGCTGAACAGTGTAGCAATTGTAGTAACATTTTTATACATACCCCCCCCCCCCCATTTTAGGGGACCAAAAGTAATTGGACAAATTAACATAAACTTAAATAAAGCCATCATATTTAATATTGGTTGCATATTCTTTGCATGCCATGACTTCCTGACCTGATGTCTGTGACCCAACAACATCAAAAGACTCTTGATATCTTATTTTCAGGTACTCTTACAAGCGATACTATAACCTCTCTGCATTTGAATGGATCTGTATGGGAAATGGGGGGTGGAACTTTAGCTGTAAATTATGCTGGAACAGTATGGAACACATGGCTGGCTAAATGGCTGTAAGTCATCAAGGCTCTAAAGTATCAAATGAGCCTCAAACTATCACTCTGCTGCCAGATATGCAGTAGATATGGATGGATCATTTTAAGGGTTGTTTCTCCTGACTCATTTTCCTATTGAACTCTATGAAAAAATAAGTCGCCCGAGCAGTCACAGTGCAGACCGGGGCGGGTATCTGGCTTGGGCAGTCACAGTGCAGACCGGGGGGGGGGGGGGGGGGGGGGGGTATCTGGCTTGGGCAGTCACAGTGCAGACCAAGGGGGGGGTATCTGGCTTGGGCAGTCACAGTGCGGACAGGGGATGTAACCTCACGTTAGAGTGACGCACACACAGGAAGATCTGCACCTGTTCCTTAAACTCACTATGTGCTCCCGAAAAGCCCACTGAGCACGCTCACAGTTTTGCCCTCTGACCTTTTCAGCGGTGCGGCTGAATTGGGGATCAGATTGTGCTCATTAAAGACACACTGGAGAAAGAGGATAGCCAACACAACTGTAGCACACAGAAATGCATAATGGCCATAAAGTTTCTGCTAGAGCATAGGGTACAAGTCTATTAACAAGATCTTTGCTATGGACATATTTTACTTCTAGGTTTCTTTCTCAGATGGGAGCACTGTAGATATGAGCCCAATTTACCTACAGGACTGTACAGCGCTTTTATCAACTGATAATTCAGTCCTAAAATGACAGGAACATAACTCTAAATAGAGGTTCTCATTGGACATGCTTGTATTTTCTTGAGGATAATTGTTTAGTTGTAGGTCTGGAGGAAAAATTCCTGTTTCTCCCTCAATAACAGCAGCTGAGGAATGGGCTTAATCAACTCTTAAAAAATCTGTACATTCTTTCTCACACAATTCAACACTCTTTTTGATGTGCTTCCAAAATAGATTTTTTAGACGTTTCTACATAAAGAATGACTTTGGGAACAAATGTGTGCACCAGTCCCACTGTCAGTACTGACTTTAGGCACAAATGTGTGCACCAGTCCCACTGTCAGTACTGACTTTAGGCACAAACGTGTGCACCAGTCCCACTGTCAGTACTGACTTTAGGCACAAATGTGTGCACCAGTCCCACTGTCAGTACTGACTTTAGGCACAAACGTGTGCACCAGTCCCACTGTCAGTACTGACTTTAGGCACAAACGTGTGCACCAGTCCCACTGTCAGTACTGACTTTAGGCACAAACGTGTGCACCAGTCCCACTGTCAGTACTGACTTTAGGCACAAACGTGTGCACCAGTCCCACTGTCAGTACTGACTTTAGGCACAAACGTGTGCACCAGTCCCACTGTCAGTACTGACTTTAGGCACAAACGTGTGCACCAGTCCCACTGTCAGTACTGACTTTAGGCACAAACGTGTGCACCAGTTCCACTGTCAGTACTGACTTTAGGTACAGACGTGTGGGATTCTATCACTGTGCAGAATTCTGAGCAGCGTTTCTGCGGTTCGACCGTAAGAGTTCCAGAGGACCGTGCCTAAGGGGCACATGACCTCAAACTCTCGCCACATTGGCCGGGGTTCAATCAGCCCTTGTCCTTACACTGTGACAGACAATTAAAAGCAAGAATCTTTTTCTTTATTTTTCTCTTTTCGCAAACACAGTTTGGTGAGTTCAGAGATCAGTCTGATATTCGTGAAGAAAAAAACGAACAACTGCGTTTACTTCAAAGTCAAAGTCAAACTTAAAGTTAAGGACCGATTTTGATTGAATTCAGGATAATTTGTTAACAGTGCAGAAGTGCAGCACTGGAAATGCAACAGTAGGACAGTTATGATGCACCCCGGACCTGTCCATCACGGGGCCGTGTTTCTCTGCTTAAACACCCCGGACCTGTCCGTCACGAGGCCGTGTTTCTCTGACTAAACACCCCGGACCTGTCCGTCACGAGGCCGTGTTTCTCTGCCTAAACACCCCGGACCTGTCCGTCACGGGGCGATGTTTCTCTGCCTAAACATGTAATGACATTGTAATGACAAGTTACAATAACTAAAGCACCTCCAGCGGTCGCCATGAACAGCTCATTACACTATCGCCTAATCCTGCCTCAAAGCTATTATGAGATTATATGCTGATGAAATAACGCTCATAAAACAAACTGCGCTGCAATCGTGCAAACGAAACACAGGAGGAATGCCAGGCATCCAGCGCGTGCAAGACGACTGGTGCGACACGTCTCCCGTTACATTAACGAGGGCCCAGATCTCCCTGTACCAGCGCGGCACGTCTCCCGTTACATTAACGAGGGCCCAGATCTCCCTGTACCAGCGCGGCACATCTCCCGTTACATTAACGAGGGCCCAGATCTCCCTGTACCAGCGCGGCACGTCTCCCGTTACAGTAACGAGGGCCCAGATCTCCCTGGACCAGCGCGACACGTCTCCCGTTACAGTAAAGAGGGCCCAGATCTCCCTGTACCAACGTGGCACGTCTCCCGTTACAGTAACGAGGGCCCAGATCTCTCTGTACCAGCGCGACACGTCTCCCGTTACAGTAACCAGGGCCCAGATCTCCCTGTACCTTCGCGGCACGTCTCCCGTTACAGTAAAGAGGGCCCAGATCTCCCTGTACCAGCGCGACACGTCTCCCGTTACAGTAACGAGGGCCCAGATCTCCCTGTACCAGCGCGACACGTCTCCCGTTACAGTAACGAGGGCCCAGATCTCCCTGTACCAGAGCGGCACGTCTCCCGTTACAGTAACCAGGGCCCAGATCTCCCTGTACCAGCGCGACACGTCTCCCGTTACAGTAACGAGGGCCCAGATCTCCCTGTACCAACGTGGCACGTCTCCCGTTACAGTAACCAGGGCCCAGATCTCCCTGTACCAGCGCGACACGTCTCCCGTTACAGTAACGAGGGCCCAGATCTCCCTGTACCAACGTGGCACGTCTCCCGTTACAGTAACGAGGGCCCAGATCTCTCTGTACCAACGTGGCACGTCTCCCGTTACAGTAACCAGGGCCCAGATCTCCCTGTACCAGCGCGACACGTCTCCCGTTACAGTAACGAGGGCCCAGATCTCCCTGTACCAACGTGGCACGTCTCCCGTTACAGTAACGAGGGCCCAGATCTCCCTGTACCAGAGCGGCAGTGATCGCCACAGATACACACAGATGATGAGGAGCAGTGTTCTCCACAGATAAAAACATCAGATTCTCTCAGCCCATGTATCTGGCCCAGGTATGGACGATGCCAGGTAAGTACACCAGGTATGGACGATGCCAGGTAAGTACACGAGGTATGGACGATGCCAGGTAAGTACACCAGGTATGGACGATGCCAGGTAAGTACACCAGGTATGGACGATGCCAGGTAAGTACACCAGGTATGGACGATGCCAGGTAAGTACACCAGGTATGGACGATGCCAGGTAAGTACAGAGTCATATAAAGGGTGAATGACATCACAGATTACAAGGCCAATTCAGCTCATCGCACATCTGGCCTTATCTGGGTTAGCTTTCCTTTTAAATGACAATCAACTCCTACATCTGTATTCCATGCTGTTCTGATTATGCTGTATTTCTGGATCTCTGCTCTCTGCCTAAGCACACATAACAAGACTGTTTCAGAAATGTTATAATTGTGCATCTAGAGTCTGGACCTTGTTATTACTTGGCAGCCCATCTGAACTCAGTGTGAATCCAGGGCTGTGGTACCCTGTACTAATAAACTATATAATGAGCTTGGATCGTCGTGAAGCAGACGCGGCCTCCGCTAAACCTTAATTTCATTAACATTCACATGACAAATCACGTATTTACGGTGGCTCCGTTAATGTATTAACCGCGTTAGCCTGACTTTTGCTAGAGGTATGATGAATTCCAGTTGCACTTTAATAGCACGGACGCTAAATGCATTGATCTTAAATACATGTTGCGCTGTACATAGCTACTTGCAAACCCTATATGGGTGCGCGAGAGCAAAGGTTTCTTTGTCCTCTGGCTAAAAAAATGGATTGATCCGTTATGTTACTGTGCAGTAAAACATGCCTTTGAGGAACAAGGATCTGCGTCTGAGAGCAAAGTTACGAACAATAATTAAAATGTAACGGTGCTTGGCACCAACAATGCATGCTTAACTTAATTCGACCCTCATTGTTTACTGAGAAAACGCGGGGGGGGGGAGTTATCATTGTTCCTGTAACCCACGTCAAACTAGTAGACAATTGTTGCAGCGCCGCCTGCACAGGCATGTTTCTAAAAAAAATCCTCGCGTTTACGAACACAGGCGCGTGATTCCCGTGCGTGCTGGCCCCGCGCGAGCCTTTGTGGAACTAGAGTACGGGGAACATAAGCAGAGATCGGGAGATCTATCACTCAGTGTGTCTCAGGAGAAACTAAGCGCCTCCGGGTTAAGACCAACCGAAAAACTCAGTGCACGTACACGGCCCTCAACCCTCAATCATTGCTTCTCCTTCGTGGGGTAAAAAAAAAAAAAGATCTAAAATCCAAGCCTATTTTTCAAGCTAGTCAAGAGATGGTGTGAATTACAAAGACAATTTATAAAATTACTACTTTGGGCAACAAAGATTTATCTTCCAACCCCCTCCTTTTTTCCTTCTCCGTTACTGTCGCTATGGGTATAGCTCGCTTCCATGGCAGCGGCGGATTTTCGCAATATTCCGCGTTTAGCCTATAATCGCGAACGGTTCGCAATCAAACGCGACATTTAGTATCTAAAAAACGCACGATTAATTTAGAACTGTAATTGACGATAGTTCTAGAAGTACATTTATTTTTCTTTGTTGTTTTATCTACTTCTTATGTCTAAACAAAAGATCATATTTTCATATAAATCATTTCTTTACCATAACCGGACGCCCTGTAATTATTTGTATTATCCCATTTGTATGTTTTTTTTTGTCCGTGGCAAAGAGCCCAACACCAACAACATTCGAATAACTTTTGTCCGTTTCAGGAAACTTTTCGGTTTGTTTTTGCAACGTCAGTTCTAGTTAACGTTTACCTGTTGTGTGATCTTGCCGGTGTTCCGCTAATTCTCTACCTCCGCTGCGATCGCATCCAGAAGCAAAGATGAATTAAAATTCCCAGATCATTATCAAAAAAGTTGATGTTTCTCACTGTCTTTCAGTGCATCGGAAGGTCTGCACACACAAGAGGGGGGAAAAAAAGTTTCAATGTGATTTCTACATCACATCCCGCTTCCGGCCACTCGAGGAGGGGGCAGCAATGATCCGCAAGGAGAGAGAGCAGCGTTGAAGAAACCAGACTCCTAACGGCGAACAAGGGACTGCTGAGTACTCTATTGCTAACTGTTTGTGCGCACCCTTGCGTACGAAAAAAAAAAACAAGCGCTCCCGCCGTGTGGCCTGTGCCCCGTGGGAGACTATGCACTAAAAACTATCAGATGCATTGGAATAAAGTAGCTAATTTATGATAGTGTTAGAAATGATGTCATAGTTGATAGCTCTATCTGAGACATGGATAAATGAAGAGAAGGATATTGATTTGCATATTAATGGTTATGATTTATATGTCACCAATAGAGCTAATAGGAGTGGAGGGGGCGTGGCTCTTTATATTGACAGTAATTTAAAATGTAGACCAGTGGAATGCTTAACAGTTGTAATTGATGATTTAATGGAGTGTATCGCTGTGGAAATTGAATTAGAAAGAAGGAGAAACATGGTTGTTGCATGTGTTTACAGGAAACCAGGATCAAATATAGAAACCTTTAAGGATAGTTTAGATGAATTAATGAAAGATTTGAATGTCAATAAAACATTAATACTCTGTGGCGATTTTAATATCGATCTTTTAAAGGTATCAACACATAAACAAACTTCAGACTTTTTGGACACATTATACAGTAGAGGGCTATACCCATTGATCACAAAGCCCAGCAGAGTAACCTCGTTCAGTGCAACATTAATCGATAATATTTTTACAAATGTTCTTGAGAATAGTATTAATAGTGGCCTAGTGATAAATGATATAAGTGACCATCTACCTGTATTTGCAACATTTAATTATGAACTACAGCGAAAGAATATAGAGAAGTGCCGCAGATATAAAAGGGTGAGGACGGATGACCGAATAAATGCCTTTAGAAATGATCTCTTAAAACAGGAGTGGAATGGGGTTTACACAGACGAAATAAATACAGCATATGATTCATTTTTAAACTGTTATGTAGCTCTTTATGATAAACACTGTCCAATAGTTTTATGTAAGCATAAAACGTATTATAACAAAAAAGCCTGGATAACAAAGAGCTTACAAAATGCATGTAAAAAGAAAAACAAACTCTATAGAGACTTCATAAAATCTAAAACAGAGACTGCTGCAAAAAAATATAAGGTGTATAAAAATAAATTAACTAATATATTGAGACAGGCAAAAAAGGAATATTATAATACAATTCTTCAAGAAAATAAAAACAACATTAAGGGTACATGGAATATTCTAAACAGTGTAATAGGTAACAAATCTAGAACAGATCTACCCAATCATTTTATTAAGGACAATAAGGTGATTAAAAACATGAATGAAGTGGCAAATTAATTTAATTCTTTTTTTGTAAATGTTGGGCCTAATTTGGCAAATGACATTACAAAAAATCATGGTCATAAAGAAAGTGTCTGGAAAGGGGAAAATAAGGTGATGCAGTCAATGTTTCTTGGTGATGTTAGTGAAAATCAAATTATTTCTGTGGTAGCTAAAACAAAAAATAAGATGTCAACTGATAGTGATGGAATAGACATGAAAATAGTAAAAATGACTATTGACTGTATTATTAAACCACTATGTTATGTTTTTAATCTTTCATTTAAAACAGGTGTTTTTCAAGATAGGATGAAAACAGCAAAGGTTATTCCATTTTTCAAGGCAGGAGATAAACATAGCTTTAACAATTACAGACCGGTATCATTACTTCCCCAATTTTCAAAAGTGCTAGAAAAGTTGTTTGTTCAAAAACTAGATAACTTCATTGAAAAAAATAAGATATTAAGTGAGAGTCAATATGGTTTTCGGACAAATCGGTCTACTGCTCTGGCAATAATGGAAATAATAGAAGAAATCATAACAGCTATTGACAGAAGGAAATATACAATAGGGGTATTTATTGACCTAAAGAAGGCATTCGATACAATAGATCACTCGATTTTAATTGCTAAGTTGAATACATATGGTGTGAGAGGAGTTGTTCTAAATTGGTTAACAAGCTATTTACATAATAGACAACAATATGTGCATTTTGCTGGTAATACATCTGAATGTTTGAAGATTGAATGTGGGGTCCCACAAGGTTCGGTTTTGGGGCCGAAACTTTTTATTTTATATATCAATGATATTTGTGAAGTTTCTAAATTGTTACGGTTCATTTTGTTTGCAGATGACACAAATTTCTTCTGTTCAGGAGATAATTTAAAAACATTATCTGGAAATATTGAAAGTGAAATGGTGAAACTCAAAATTTGGTTTGATGTAAATAAGTTATCGTTAAATCTGTTAAAAACTAAGTATATGGTTTTTGCTAAAAGAAGTAAAGAAGAAGTCTTATTATCCATTGATGGAGTTAATATTGAGAAGGTATCAGAGTTTAGGTTTTTGGGAATCACAATGGATGAAAATTTGACATGGAAATCATGTATCATATGTTAAAAAAAAGCTGTCAAAGAATATTTTTATTTTGAACAAAGCCAAGTATGTTTTAGATTGCAAAACAATGAGAATGTTGTACTGTTCACTGATACTGCCTTACTTGAGTTATTGTGCAGAAGTGTGGGGTAATACATATATGAGCAATATAATGCCTTTGTTCTTATTGCAGAAAAGAGCAATTCGAATTGTCCACAAAGTTAAATTTAGAGAACATACCAATAGTTTATTTATTAAATCAGGGTTATTGAAACTTACAGAGATAATAGAACTCCAGACATTGTTAATTATGTTCAAAGCCAAAAACAGAGTTTTACCAGAAAACCTGCAAAAGCTATTTGTGTTTACTTCAGAAGATGAGAATCATAGAAGAAGATTTGATTTTAAGCACCAGGTTGCTCGGACTACTTTGAAACAAATGTGTATTTCGGTTGTTGGTGTAAAAATATGGAATTCCCAACTACAGGATTTAAAAGGTTGTACAGATATTCATCGATTTAAAAAAATGTACAAATCCAAAAAAATAATTGACAATATGCACTCGAATCTAAAATTGGATGTTAATGATCAATTGTTTTGAGCTTGTAAATTTGTACTTGTATGGGTTATTTTTTGTTTTGTTTTTGTTTTGTTTGTTTGTTTTTGTTGTTGTTATAATCAAAGTGTTGTTGGTGTAGGCTATTGAAAATCAACTATGTGAAGTCAGACCATCTTTTTTCTCTTTTTTTATTGTTCAAGTAGGGGGCAGACAAATATAAGAAATGTTTTCTTCTTGCTGCTCCTTTCCAATCATGGAGGTGTTGATTTGAAAATGTAGTGTGCATTTTTGTACAAATAATGTTGTCCACTTTCATAAAAGGAACAAATAAATAAATAAATAGTTATGTATAAAAAATGAACAACAATATTGGAACAGTTGATGCAGAGATTTGTTACAAAATTAAAGTTCTGGTTTTCCTGTTTTGTTTTGTGCTAGCCTAAGTAAATCACAGATGTACCAGTGAGAGATGTGCCCTTCTGTGTGTCTCTTCCCACCCCCCTCCACCCTGAGGACGTGGTGCTCTTCCCACCCCCCCTCCACCCTGGGGACGTGGTGCTCTTCCCACCCCCCTCCACCCTGGGGACGTGGTGGTTGTTCATTACATTACACGCATTCCAGAGCGACTTACACAACTTCTTATTACATTTATTCATTCATACAGCTGGATATATACTGAAGCAATTCAGGTTAAGTACCTTGCTCAAGGGTACAACGGCAGTGTCCTACCCGGGAATCGAACCTGCAACCTTTTGGTTACAACTCCGTTCCTTAACCATTACATTACATTACATTACAGTCATTTAGCAGACGCTTTTATCCAAAGCGACATACAGTAAGTGCATACAGAAACGTCATCGAAGTAACTACAGAACAGATAAGAAAGCACATCCTTCTCATAAAGTAGCAGCTATCCCTAGTAATTAACATTGAATGCAGTTCACAGTAAACTGGGTAAATCAGCTCTACTACAATACTATTCTAACTATTATAAACTTGAATACACAGTTCAACAACAACACATACCATGAGGTCCTAGATAAGTATCAGTCCCGTTGGAGTCTGAAAAGGTGTGTCTTCAGGCCACAGCGGAAAGCAGGCAGGGTTGGCATAGAACGTAGGGAAATGGGAAGTTTGTTCCACCACTGGGGAGCTAGGGTGGAAAAGCTCTGCAGTCGGGATGAGCGAGCGCCATTGACACGGAGGGGGGGGAGTGCAAGTCACCCTGCTGTAGATGAGCGAAGTGGTCGAGCAGGAACATAGTTCTGGATCAAGTCCTGCAGGTAGACGGGGCCTGTCCTATTGGCTGCAGTGTAGGCTAAGGTCAGAACTTTGAACCTGATCCTGGCTGCAACCATTATACTACACTGCGCCCAGTTCAGTTTGGTGGCTTGATTAAACCCAGCTTGGATCGATCATCACGTGACCCTAGAGTCCGGATTGCGCAACCAGGCAATAGAAGCTAAGGCGGATGAGAAAATCTGGCCTGTCAATCACACGGACATTCCTGTTTTTAGCTGTAGTCCATCTCCATGGTTACGGGTCTGGACTCACGGCCCACTCATGAAGACGCATCCGCATTTGATCCGTTGGATCTGCAGCCACAGAATTTACCGTCGCTCTTCACCGGAGTTGAAGATGTCGGGACTGATCCAGGACTGCAGGCAGTCTTCAGAGAGCCACCAGGGAAGGAGAAGATAATGTGGGGGAGGAGTGAGCTCCATTTCGACAGAGACCGCGACGCTGCGTGTAGCCTATTATACCTTTTTTTATTCAAGACATTTGAAAACACAAGCAGTTTCATAAAATTAATGACACAATTCAATTCAGGTTTGCAAGATAAAATATATTTTCCATTGACTAATGACAGTCTGTTTTTAATTGTTGAGCGTAAAGTTTTTATCTTTAATGTTGAATAATGGAAGTAACTTTTCTTGCATCATTTTTTTTACTTGCTTCAACAACAGCCACTGTTGTTTTTTTTAAATAGAAAAAAAACTAAGAATTTTTGGATTGACTAATAGCATTTCTGAATCAACCAGAATAACTTAATATTTTAATACTCCGAGGTGATTCTAGTGATTAAAGTTTTATAATTATATAAAATATTGTATAATTATATCAATTATTCTGCTGTTAGCGCACTGAGATTTCATTTATTACTTTTTGTGCCAATAGTTGTTTTAGATTTTAGTTTGTGTTGTTTATTCAAAAGTACGTCTTTTCAGTGAGCTGTTTTGAGCTTTAGTATCTTGGTAATTACTGATGGTTCTAGAACACAATGTAAACAGTGTGCATCTGAAATATAAGTCCAGAAAGTATATATATAATACACACAGTATATAATACACACAGTAGATAATACATACAGTATATAATACACACAGTATATAGTCCATACAGTATATAATACATACAGTATATAATACATACAGTATATAATACACACAGTATATAGTCCATACAGTATATAATACACACAGTATATAATACACACAATATATAATACACACAGTATATAATACACACAGTATATAATACACACAGTATATAATACACGCAGTATATAATACACGCAGTATATAATACACGCAGTATATAATACACGCAGTATATAATACACACAGTATATAATACACACAGTATATAATACACACAGTATATAATACACACAGTATATAATACACACAGTATATAATACACACAGTATATAATGCACACAGTATATAATACACACAGTATATAATGCATACAGTATATAATGCACACAGTATATAATGCACACAGTATATAATACACACAGTATATAATACACACAGTATATAATACACACAGTATATAATACACACAGTATATAATACACACAGTATATAATACATACAGTATATAATACACACAGTATATAGTCCATACAGTATATAATACACACAGTATATAATACATACAGTATATAATACACACAGTATATAATACACACAGTATATAATACATACAGTATATAATACACACAGTATATAATACACACAGTATATAATACACACAGTATATAATACATACAGTATATAATACACACAGTATATAATACACACAGTATATAATACACACAGTATATAATACACACAGTATATAATACACACAGTATATAATACATACAGTATATAATACATACAGTATATAATACACACAGTATATAATACACACAGTATATAATACACACAGTATATAATACACACAGTATATAATACACACAGTATATAATACACACAGTATATAATACACACAGTATATAATACACACAGTATATAATACATACAGTATATAATACACACAGTATATAATACACACAGTATATAATACATACAGTATATAATACACACAGTATATAATACACACAGTATATAATACACACAGTATATAATACACACAGTATATAATACACACAGTATATAATACACACAGTATATAATACATACAGTATATAATACACACAGTATATAATACACACAGTATATAATACACACAGTATATAATACACACAGTATATAATACACACAGTATATAATACACACAGTATATAATACACACAGTATATAATACACACAGTATATAATACACACAGTATATATTACACACAGTATATAATACACACAGTATATAATACACACAGTATATAGTACACACAGTATATAATACACACAGTATATAATACACACAGTATATAATACACACAGTATATAATACACACAGTATATAATACACACAGTATATAATACACACAGTATATAATACACACAATTTATTTTTGTTGATGAACCTTGACAAGCTAACGCAAGCTGGAATAGAAAAAATCTAATTTATAAATTATATTATAAATGTGTCAGTGAGCAAGAAGTGAATACCTGCTGACTGGTGACATGCTGTACAGTCACACCTGTTTCAGGTAATTGAATATGTATAAAACTCTGGGTATAAGAATGCGTAGCAGAATGCTCAGGGTGAAAGTGTGTGCAGAGGTATGCAGTTTATCACAGCACGTGTTATATTATACATCTGAATTTCTGCGTGGAAACTCCCTTATGCGCTTTCTGAGGGCATTTGTCTGCTCAGCGTTGTTTATAGATGTGTGTGTGGCCCCTGGTCTGTCGGCTACACAACGTTCCTCTGAATCAGGTGCAGCAGCACCATCAAGTGGATTATCAGGGGTATTGCAATTTTCTCAAAATACAGTCCAGTGGGGAACATACATGCGCAGGCTTGTACATAGTTTGCGAATAAAACATTCCAAATTCGGGTGGGATTGGAAATTGGACATTTTTTTAAATTAAAAAATAATAATTAAATAAATAAAAAGGTGAAAAAGTCATTACAGTGTACAGGGGATCGTCCACGTTCTAGACCATTGGTGGCTAACCCTCCAACCCTGACCCTGACCCTGACCCTGACCCTGACCCTGCCCTGACCCTGACCCTGACCCTGACCCTGCCCTGACCCTGACCCTGACCCTGCCCTGACCCTGCCCTGACCCTGACCCTGACCCTGATCCTGGCCCTGACTCTGACCCTGCCCTGACCCTGACCCTGACCCTGCCCTGACCCTGCCCTGACCCTGACCCTGACCCTGATCCTGGCCCTGACTGGACAGCCACCGATTCTGCTGGTTTGTGTTGTTTCTCACCATTTACTTGATCAATTAAAGCAGTTGATTACACAGTAAACTCACATCACCTGGTTTCTTTGGTCAAAGTGGACGCTGCCGAGGGCCCCCCAGGGCCAGTATTGGCCACCCCTGTTCTAGACTATTTATCATCTTGAAGTTACCGGAAATGTTTCTTCGGTTTAGACCACAAACCCCAAATGCTCCTATTCCAACCCTTGTAAAGCCAGCAGGTTCTCAGAAATATCTGTGTATATCCTAAATATCCTTCATCCCACGTAAAACCTGTCTAGGCCAATCATAAACATACACTAAAACTTAAGTATTATCAGAAATCCTCAGCAATTGAACTATCTTTTTAAGAAATATACAGCCTATAACTAAGTGGAGAGGGTTGTGTGATCTTTCCTCTGTTTATGTCTGGCCTGTAACACTAGGTACATGTTTTAGATTTACTCCTAAATAATTTCATTTAGTGGTGCTTTGGGAAATGTAGAGGGTAGATGAAGTGGGATTATTTGCTGACAGGTGTGGTTGGTTCTGATTGGTTGGCTCTGGTCCTTACCTACGGTGGCTCTGAAGTGCAAATACAGCATACAAAATAAAACCCTGTGGTCCTGAGGTGCAAAACACAAACACACAAAAGAAAAAACAATGATCCAATCTAGCAATCATGTTACAGATTTTTACGTTGTCTAAATAACATAACGTTTCAAATTAATTCAACATAACTTACCGAATCAAACAGCAATCTGAAGTTGCGACGGTGGAGCAAACAGCTCAGTTCTTCTTCTGTGGTACTGTAAAGTCCTCCGCTTAACTCAAACTATGCCAAAGCTGATGATCTATTTCCGTAATGGTGTGTTCCACATTTGCACTTCATGGCCGAAAGTTTTTGTTGTTGTGTTTTTCCTTTTGTGTGTTTGTGTTTTGCACCTCAGGGTCGAATGTTTTTGTTTGTATGTTGTATTTGCACTTCAGGACCACAGGGTTTTGTTTTTCCGTCTCAAGTTTTTGTTTTTGCGTTTCCTTTTTGTTTTTCCGTTTTGCACTTCAGAGCCACCGTACTTATCACTATTAGTCACAGATTCCAGATTACATGAGGGACCAGGCCGCCTGTTCACATTGTGATTATAATGATTCTGATTATAAAAAGGGTGCAGTCAAGAAGACTGTTTTATAGTCCTGTAATGTCCTGTTACATCCTGTTACATCCTCCTGTAATGTCCTGTTACATCCTGTTACATCCTCCTGTAATGTCCTGTTACATCCTGTTACATCCTCCTGTAATGTCCTGTTACATCCTGTTACATCCTCCTGTAATGTCCTGTTACATCCTGTTACATCCTCCTGTAATGTCCTGTTACATCCTGTTACATCCCCCTGTTATGGTGACGAAGCAAGGATTTCTGGAGCTTTTTTATATTTTTAACTCATAGCTTATATTATTTACCTGTGGTTCCAGGTGTCAATCAAGGGCCGGTTCAGAACCATCTCTAAATAAACCCCAGCAGAACCATACCAGAGGTCAGAGGTCAGCTGATAGATCACAGGTCACAGTCCATTAAAATTGTATTTTAATATTTATTAGCTCCCAGAATTAGTCCTTTTTATTAATTGAAGATTCATGATGAAACAAAAAAATTTAAACATGAATTTGTGGTTTGGTTGCAATAATATATGTGTAACAGCAGGGGGCAGCAGAGCCTTACAGTCAGAGATGCAAAGCCTCGTGCTGTCCCCAACGACGCTGCCTCTAACTTCCTCAGTGCTGCCTTGGAGAAGTGAATTTTCCCAAAGCCGTCATGTGAAGGGGTCACGGGACCCAAATGAACTTCCAGCCGTTCCAGGATCCAGCGCCACAGCTAACTGAAGCTCTCATAAGGGTGTTATAACAGGACCGTTATATTGCCTCTGTTTTTGCAGTCTGTTCTTAACTTTGACAAATGTGGCTCATATTTCCTCATTACTTACATTTACATTTAGGCATTTAGCAGACACTGTTATCCAGAGTGACAAGAACTGCATTTAGGCCAAATAAGCCAGAAGACCAGTGCTAGACCAGTGCTAAACCAGTGCTGGACCAGTGCTTACACAACAGTATTAAAGTTACAGTTTTTTACGATTGCTTTGACTCATTTTGCACAACAGAGTTTCAATGTGCAAAACTCTTAGTACAGAATGCTATACTGCTCATTTTGGGTTCGAAATCTAATGTAGCATGCAAAATAAAAATACCGGTGTCAAATGAGAGAATATTATATGCAAATGTTTATCATAGCACCAGAACATTGGATATGTTCATCGTTGAAGTTTAATTATTGGTGCATTTACAAATACAACGGCCATTATCAAATAATGCTGTCAAACACAAAATAATTGTCATCAAAAAAGACTACGCAAGGGTCATTTTCTTGAAATGATGTACAGCAAGCATCCCTTGTGATAGACTGCAGTGTGTATATATATATCTTGTGTTTTTATGGAAGACAAACTAAATATTAGATTACAGTAGGTGACTGTATATGAAGTTTAATCATTTCTCACACTTGCGCAAGCTGGAAGGGTTGTTCAGCCAAACCTAAAAAGGTCAACTGTGGCATTCATAATAAGAGTTTTTAAAAAAGATAATCGGTAAGTCAATACCTATAATTTACTGTAACTGTATATTGAAATGACAGTATGTGTAATATTGAAGATATTGCTGACTGTGTTACAGTATATTTTATAAATACTAAATTGTGGGTGTGAATTATCTTTGTTGTAATTATTATCTGTACTGTACTTCAGAACTGAAAGAAAAGCACCAAGTGGAGGACGTGGCCGTCTTCTGTCTGACCAGCAGGAGAGGGCGCTAGTGGACATGGTGGTTCAAAGAAATGACATAAGGATCAGGGAAATACAACAAAACATTCTGGCCGATAATGGAATCTTCGAAGACATAACTTCAATCAGCCAAACAACAATTGGGCGAATTCTGAGAAGACATCAAGTGACATTGAAACAGATTTACTTGGTGCCTTTCCAAAGAAATGAGGATAGGGTGAAGGCGTTGAGGGTGGAATATGTTCAGGTATGTGTATAGTAATGAAATGAGGATAGGGTGAAGGTGTTGAGGGTGGAATATGTTCAGGTATGTGTATAGTAATGAAATGAGGATAGGGTGAAGGTGTTGAGGGTGGAATATGTTCAGGTATGTGTATAGCAATGAAATGAGGATAGGGTGAAGGTGTTGAGGGTGGAATATGTTCAGGTATGTGTATAGCAATGTTGCAATACTACAGTACCAAATAGTGACCTCTGTAAATGTGTAGACTGGTTGCCCTATGTTCCTACATATCACAAGATTATGTTCTATGTGTGTGGGCCTACCCATTGGTCTCAGGGCCAGATCTAGGCAAACTAGGCATGTGCCTAGGGCCCAATTTCCCCAGGGGGCCCATTCAGCGCAAATATATATAGATAATAGTTACATGCCTAGTTTGCCTAGACCCGGCCCTGAGACGATATGTGCAAAAACTGCTATACAGTAAAACAGTGCTGTATAGGGCCCAAAATACAGTAATACCTTGCCAAGGGCCCACCATAAGGTTAATCCATCCCTGATTGGTCCGCCTGTAGGCAACCAACATGTTAGATGAGGAAAAGCACCTGGCCCTAATCATTGGTAATGTAACATATTCAAGTTGTCTATTGATATTTGGAAAGCGCTACAATATGGTGCATAGAAATAACTTTGTTTTGCATATTGTACACACAGTAAAGCATTGGTCTGTTTCTATCCCAGTAATGCTCATGTGTTTTATATTTCAGAGAATAATGGACATTGATGCTGGAGCAGAGCAGCATGGGATCCTTTATGTAGATGAAGCGGGATTCAATCTTTGCAAGCGCCGGCGTCGGGGCTGGAACATAATTGGACAGAGGGCTACTGTTGGTGTTCCGGGACAGCGTGGAGCCAACATCACAATGTGTGCTGCCATTTCCAGGAATGGAGTTGAGGCTCGTGACCCTCTGCTGGGGGCATACAACTCTGTGCGCCTAATTAATTTTCTGGAGGGGCTGTACAACTGTCTCATACAGCCAAATGCTCAGATGGTGTTCATCATTGTCTGGGACAATGTAAACTTCCATCATGCATTGGCTGTGCGAGACTGGTTTACAGCCCGTCCAGAGTTCAGATCGCTATTCCTACCACCTTACTCCCCCATCCTAAACCCCATAGAGGAGTTTTTCTCGGCCTGGAGGTGGAAGGTGTATGATCGGCGTCCGTATGAGCAGGCGACACTCCTTCAGGCCATGGATGAGGCGTGCGATGACATTACAGCCCAGCAGTGCCAGGGGTGGATAAGACACTCCCGAAGATTTTACCAACGCTGCCTTGCAAATGAAGACATCAGATGCGACGTAGATGAAATGCTGTGGCCAAATGCAGCAGAGAGGCAAGATGCTGCTTAAGCACTGAAATGCATTTTTTATTTTTTTACTGTAAAGTTTTTTGTTATTGTGACTGCTTTTGCTTTTATTGTTTTTGCTGTTACTGTTGTTTTTGCTTTTACTGTAAAATACAGTTGAGTTTACTGCATTACTGTATGATTTGTTTTCAATGATTAAACTTCATATACAGTCACCTACTGTAATCTAATATTTAGTTTGTCTTCCATAAAAACACAAGCTATATATATATATATATATATATATATATACACACTGCAGTCTATCACAAGGGATGCTTGCTGTACATCATTTCAAGTACTTATGAGGAAATGACCCTTGCATAGTCTTTTTTGATGACAATTATTTTGTGTTTGACAGCATTATTTGATAATGGGCGTTGTATTTGGAAATGCACCAATAATTAAACTTCAACGATGAACATATCCAATGTTCTGGTGCTATGATACACATTTGCATATAATATTCTCTCATTTGACACCGGTATTTTTATTTTGCATGCACATTAGATTTTGAACCCAAAATGAGTAGTATAGCATTCTGTGTTAAGAGTTTTGCAGATTGAAATTCTGTTGTGCAAAATGAGTCAAAGCAATCGTAAAAAAAACTGTAAAAGAATGTCCCTTGTAGTGTCGGTTTCAGCATAGTAGCGTATATGGTTCTTCAGATTAAAACCAGAAACAAATGTCCACTACAGAGGACACATATTCATTGCTGGGATTTAGGAGGATATTGGCTGGATGTCCAGATTATGTAACATTCGGGAACAATGCTAAAACATTAGCCTCATGTACCGGGGGGAGTGTAGTTAGCCTCATGTACCGGGGGGAGTGTAGTTAGCCTCATGTACCGGGGGGAGTGTATAGTTAGCCTCATGTACCGGGGGAAGTGTAGTTAGCCTCATGTACCGGGGGGAGTGTAGTTAGCCTCATGTACCGGGGGAGTGCAGTTAGCCTCATGTACCAGGGGGAGTGTAGTTAGCCTCATGTACCGGGGGGAGTGTAGTTAGCCTCATGTACCGGGGGGAGTGTAGTTAGCCTCATGTACCGGGGGGAGTGTAGTTAGCCTCATGTACCGGGGGGAGTGTAGTTAGCCTCATGTACCGGGGGGAGTGTAGTTGTTTTGTATTCACTAACCAGTTCAATTATGAAAAGCTTATGTTTTTATGACCTTGAATTCAGTTTATCTGTGTATGCTTGTGTGTTGCCATGCAGTCGCTGTTTATTAAAAGCTGAAATATTGTTTTTAATGATATCTTGGTGGTGTCTCTGTTATGAAAAAGATATTATCTGGTCTGCTGGTTAAATAAAGATTCTTTTGTCGTTGAAAAGTAGAGCAGGGGAAGGACACGCTGAGTGAAACAGTGAAGAAGTTTCTTTAGAAATTTCACCTCCTGGAATTTCACCTCCTGGAATAACAAACACAAGCCTGAGGCTTCCCTCTTTAGAGGAGTATGACAAAAATGTTTCACAATCTGCCACCTCATGCATAATATGCCATTTCCTGTAGTGCTTCTTAGAACTATTTAAATTTTTGAGGGCAAGCCAATGACCAACCAGAAAGATTTCAAGCGATGCTGAAAACTGGGAATGTTTCCGGGTTTTAGTTTTCCTGTTAGCTGAGAGTAAAATAATTTTCAAACAATCAGCCATAAAATGCATAATGTACTGTGTGTGTAATGTCCTAATGTGTGAGACAGTGCAGGAGAGGGGTGCGCCCGGTTCTAAACTCTGTTCATTAATAATAGAGCGTAGAGCGTTGGTGTATCTGCAGGTAATACAAGGCTCTGTTTCCGTCGCTGGTTGTGGTCAGACAGACCAGATTACTGCCATTTCCTTTCCATAAACCTGCAATCCGGGATTTTTCCTCCGGAATCCGTCATCATTCTCCTGGAATCTGGAATCATTCCACGCAGCAATCAGCAAATAAGTGAGTGAAACCCGCTTTACTGAGCTCTGATCTCGTGAAACCCTGCTTTACTGAGCTCTGATCTCGTGAAACCCCGCTTTACTGAGCTCTGATCTCATGAAACCCCGCTTTACTGAGCTCTGATCTCGTGAAACCCCGCTTTACTGAGCTCTGATCTCGTGAAACCCCGCTTTACTGAGCTCTGATCTTGTGATGAAGATGTGAGCATTATTACAGTTTTGGGGTTCTGCAGAGAGATTTGTCACATTGATCCTACGTCACCCTCGGGGGCGGGGGAATTTCTCGCCCCTGCCCCCAGGAAACGGGGATCAAAGCAGACGTAACCTCTTCCTGTAGCTTTTCTGAGCATATCTGAGTTTAGATCAGTGAGCTGACAGTGTTACAAGAGCATCAGTCAGAATGATCTTCTGTAGGGGCTCAGTGTGTGTGTGTGTGTGTGTGTGTGTGTGTGTGCGTGCGTGCGTACGTGCGTGCGCGTGCGCGTGAGAGAACATTAATATGAACGAAAAGAGAATCAAAAGGAGAGTGGATGTGCTTTATTGTGCTGTATGTACATGCTAGCAGCAGGAAGTGTTCTGCTTTTTAATACAATAACAGTCTATTGTTACTCAAAAGATGGCTGTGAAATTGTGCTCAATTTACTGCAAAACAGCAAGACATACGAACATAAAAACATGTCCTTTACATGTTAGCTTGGAGAGAGTGGCCAATCACAAGTGAGGTTTGCCACAGTCAGTTTCCCAGAGGCTTCCCTCCCCAGTATCCCACGCACAGTGTCATGGTTTCTCCGCCTGCTTATTGTATATTGTCCACGTCCCTGGAGAGCGCTCACGTTGCGTTCCTTCGCTTTGGTTTCCTAGTCCGTTTCAGGTTTTAGTTTCAGTTCAGTGTGTCACCTGTTCAGGGTTACCTGGCAGTATTTAAAGCACACGTCAGCGTTATTATACGCTTCCATATTGCCATTCGTTTCGCGAGAAAAGCCGGTATCGTAGGATAGCATCCTTTTCCAGTCCCGCTCTCGTCGCGTTTTGAGGTTCGTAAGCGTTATTTTGTTTTCATTTCTTTCACCAATTATCGGACGTTATAGTCACGTACCGAGGGTGCTATTGTGTTTTCGCTGTCATTGATATTATCATTATTGTTACCGCCCGTGTGTGCAGGGCTATCTCGTTTTGCAAGAGAGTTTTTGGTTTCGGTTCCCTCGTTGTGAGCTATAGGGTTTTTGTTTGTTGTGATTGCATTGTAATAAGTGTTAAGAGTTATAATCTGTTTGATTATTGTTGCTCCCTGTTAGCGGGGTTTTCGCTCCCGCTTTGTGGTGTTCAGGTAGCATCCTCTGTACACCTACTGTCGCGTCTGGTCCTTCGTTCCCACGCTACCCCTGACAGAATATGGAAGCCAGTAGGGAGGTACCAGCGACAGTCGAGAACCTAGGGCAAATTCTCTCAGCTCAGGAGGCTGCTATCTCCGGCCATGAGGCCGGCATTAGGGCTCTTCAAGCCTCCGTCCAGGCCCTACATTCTCAGCAAGCACAGTTCGGCAATCAGCTGCGTTATCAGGGAGACGGGTTGCGTGATTTAGCAGAAAGCATTCGCACTCTAACTATGACGATTACGTCTTCCCAGGTTACTTCACCTTCAATCCCGGTAATACAAGCACCAACTGCGGCGGCACTAATCCCTCCTGATCCTGTAGTGATTCCCGTTCCACGCGAGCCCAAATTACAACTCCCGCTTCGCTATGGAGGAGAGACCGGGAAGTGTAAGGGGTTTTTGACGCAGTGTCTGATATTTTTTAAATCACAACCCTCTCGGTTTTCCACTCAGGAGGCCCGCGTATCATTTATTCTCTCACTGTTAACAGGCACGGCTCTCGCTTGGGCGGATCCCTTAATCAGAGCTAGCTCCCCCGTGATGTCCACTATGGAGAGGTTGGCAGAAGAGATGGCGTCGGTTTTCGACCATGACGTTTCCGGTCAGGAGGCGGCGATGCGACTCACTTATCTTCGTCAAGGCTCCGACACGGTGGCGTCTTTTTCCATTGCTTTTCGTGCACTCGCAGGGGAGACTGGGTGGCCGGACGGACCGCTTACCGCGCTATTTATTAAAGCACTTTCGGATTCAGTTCGAGATGCCCTTTCTGCACTCGAACCCCCCGCTTCGTTCGGTGCATTGGTGTCTACGGCTATCAGAATAGACAATCGGATTAGAGAGAGAGAGAGAGAGAGAGATTCGCTGGTCCACGCAGTGGTCGGTCCTCTATTTATGTGCCTCGTCCGGTGGTTGCTCCGGTTACCTCATTCTCTGAGGAGCCCATGCAGGTAGATGGGACGGCTGTACGGGATCCCAAGTTTACCAGGACAAGAGAGGCATGGTGTCGTTATTGTAAACGCGCTGGGCATGACAGAGATCAATGTCCTAAACTAGCGGGAAAAGAGGAGTCTCGCTAAGGGAATCGAGGTCCTTAGTGAGACAAGATCAAACTTCTCCTCGAACTTTAGTATCTGTGCAGCTGAGTTGGAATAAGCATTCCAACAGCTGTATCGCCTTTATTGACTCCGGATCAGTAGAGTCCCTTATGGACATTAAGTGGGCTAGGGAGCAGGGGATTCCATCAGTTTCTCTTTCCGTTCCACGGTTAGTAACGGCTCTCGACGGTCGCCCTTTGGGTACGGGCGCTATTCGACGAGTTACCAGCTCCTTAAAACTGTCAGTTCCGTTCCAGGATCACACGGAGCGGATTAAATTTTTTTTAGTAGATTCTCCCACATACCCCCTTGTTCTGGGTCACTCATGGTTGGTTCAGCACAAGCCCAATATTAACTGGGGAGCAGAGGATTCGGTTATTCTCCGTTGGGGAGTTCAGTGCAGACACCACTGTGTTAGAGATAGAGCTGTTAGATCTGGCAGCCCGCGCCGCTCCCTTCCCGATTCCAGTTCGGACAGCGAACAGGAGGAGGAGAGTGTTCTCCGTGGGGCTCACGGGTCTGTAGCGTCATCTCGCGACACCAGGAGGAGTCTTTCTTGGGATCCGCTTGCTGATGGGTTTAAATTATGGGAGGAGGAGAGCTCTCCTTCTGAGATCGATTGGGACATCCCTCGCGACTCGGAATCAGATTTGGAGAGTGTTCAGGTGGGCGGAGCTATTCCATTTCCAGTGCCAGCTAATGTTCCTCAGCAGTACACTGATCTTGCGGAGGTTTTTAGCAAGCAACGCGCCACTTCTCTGCCTCCTCATAGGCCTTATGATTGCGCCATCGAGCTATACCCTGGCTCGATTCCCCCCAGGGGAGCGCTGTATTCCTTATCGGCTCCTGAGAGTGCCGCCATGAGGAATTACATAGAGGAATCACTCGCCAACGGGTTCATTAGACCCTCCACTTCTCCGGCGGGCTCCGGGTTTTTCTTTGTCAAGAAGAAGGACGGTAGTCTTAGGCCATGCATCGACTACAGGGGACTTAACGCGATAACGATTAAAAATCGTTATCCTCTCCCGCTTATGAATTCGGCCTTCGAACGCCTCCAGGGGGCGTCTATTTTTACCAAACTGGATTTACGCAGCGCTTACAACCTCGTCCGCATTCGTGAGGGAGACCAGTGGAAAACTGCGTTTAATACCCACTCGGGACACTACGAGTATCAGGTGATGCCGTTCGGGCTCACTAGCGCCCCCGCAGTTTTTCAGGCGTTAGTTAACGACGTGCTAAGGGAGATGCTTGAAAGATCGGTTTTTGTTTATATTGACGATATTTTAATTTTTTCTCCCGATCTTTCCACGCACGTTCGCCATGTCAGGCAGGTCCTTAACGCGCTGCTCAAGGCTCAGCTATTTGTTAAGGCAGAAAAATGTGTCTTTCACACTAAATCGGTGTCTTTCCTGGGGTTCATTGTGGCAGAGGGCAAGGTCCAGATGGATCCAGCTAAAGTCTCGGCCGTTAAGAATTGGCCCAAGGCATCCTATATTTAACAGGGTAAACGTTTTTTTAGGCTTCGCCAATTTCTACAGGAGGTTTATTCGTAATTTTAGCGCGGTAGTCGCCCCTATTACCTCACTTACAAGAAAGACTTCTTCCTCCCGGTTCCAATGGAACTCGAGGGCCGAAACGGCGTTTTCGGAACTCAAAAGACGCTTTACGTCGGAACCTATCCTTGTCACGCCCAACCCCTCCCTTCCTTTTGTTGTAGAAGTAGATGCATCGGAGTTAGGAGTGGGGGCCATTCTCTCCCAGCTATCCCCCATTGACCACAAAATGCATCCTTGTGCCTATTTTTCTCGTGCGTTAACACCTGCCGAGAGAAATTATGATGTGGGGGACCGGGAGCTCTTAGCAGTCAAAATGGCTCTGGAGGAATGGCGTCACTGGCTGGAAGGGGCGGAGCATCCGTTCACGGTGTGGACGGACCATAAGAACCTGGAGTACGTGCAGCTAGCCAAGAGGCTTAATTCTCGCCAAGCTCGGTGGGCGTTATTCTTCTTGCGCTTTAATTTCCTGCTCACGTATCGCCCCGGTTCCAAGAACGTTAAGCCTGATGCCCTTTCTCGTGTTTTTGATAATTCGGACAGGGCTCCTGCCCCCGAATTTATCATTCCCGCCGACCAAATTGTGGCTCCAGTTATTTGGGCCATTGAAGCTGCAGTTCAGAGGGCAGTGCGATCAGATCCTGGGCCTGGGGGGGGCCCTTCTCACTGTTTATTCGTTCCGCTGAAGCTTAGGTCCCGGGTATTACGTTGGGGTCACACTTCTCAATTAGCGGCCCATCCGGGCGTTCACCGCACTAAGGACTTTCTTTCTCGGCGGTTTTGGTGGCCTAGTTTGGAGAGGGATGTTCGGAGTTTTGTTGCGGCTTGTCCGGTGTGTGCCCGCAATAAGGGTTCTAGTCTCCCACCCTCGGGGCTTTTGCGCCCTCTTCCCATTCCCAGCCGTCCTTGGAGCCATATCGCCCTCGACTTCATCACCGGTTTGCCGATGTCACTGGGTAAATCGGTGATCTTAGTCGTGGTCGATCGTTTCTCCAGGGCGGCCCATTTTATCGCATTGTCGAAACTACCTTCAGCTTCTGAAACGGCGCAACTCATGATAGACCATGTTTTTCGGCTACACGGGTTGCCGTTGGATGTGGTTTCTGATCGCGGCCCCCAGTTCACGGCCAAATTCTGGCGCACATTCTGTTCTCTGCTTGGTGCCTCGGTCAGTTTGTCGTCTGGTTTCCATCCTGAGACGAATGGACAGACCGAGCGCACTAACCAGACGCTGGAGAACACTCTGCGTTGCCTGGCAGCCTCTAAATCCACTTCCTGGAGTACACACCTGGCCTGGGCTGAGTATGCCCATAATACGTTGCGCAACGCGTCCACAGGTCTCTCGCCCTTCGAGGCTCAAATGGGGTATCAGCCCCCACTATTCCCTGAGCTGGAGAGCAATATAGTGGTTCCCTCCGTGACATCCTTTATTCGGAGGTGTCGCTCTGTTTGGAAGCGGGTGCGGATTGCGCTTCAGCGCGCTGCTGCTAGACACAAGGTGGCAGCTGATAGACGACGTCGCCCTGCTCCCTCATTCAGGGTAGGGCAACGCGTGTGGCTCGCTACGCGTGATTTGCCATTAAAGGTGGAGTCTCGGAAACTCGCACCCCGGTTTATTGGGCCTTTTAAAATTTTACGGCGCATTAATCCGGTTACGATAAGATTACAGCTCCCCCGTGCCATGCGTATCCATCCCACGTTTCATGTCTCCCGGCTTAAGCCAGTCCTCATTAGCCCGCTGGCCTCCGCTGAGAAGCCACCGCCGCCTCCTCGGATTATGGAGGGAGGTCCAGTGTACACTGTCCACCGTATCTTGGCCGAGAGACGGGTTGGGAGAGGTTTCCAATTCTTAGTCGATTGGGAGGGGTATGGCCCGGAGGAGCGTAGTTGGGTTCCCTCCAAAAATATTCTGGACCCTCAACTTATCAGGGATTTCCGGGGTCGCAGGCTTGAGGGATCGTCTGGGGTCGTCCCTTAGTGGGGGGGTCCTGTCATGGTTTCTCCGCCTGCTTATTGTATATTGTCCACGTCCCTGGAGAGCGCTCACGTTGCGTTCCTTCGCTTTGGTTTCCTAGTCCGTTTCAGGTTTTAGTTTCAGTTCAGTGTGTCACCTGTTCAGGGTTACCTGGCAGTATTTAAAGCACACGTCAGCGTTATTATACGCTTCCATATTGCCATTCGTTTCGCGAGAAAAGCCGGTATCGTAGGATAGCATCCTTTTCCAGTCCCGCTCTCGTCGCGTTTTGAGGTTCGTAAGCGTTATTTTGTTTTCATTTCTTTCACCAATTATCGGACGTTATAGTCACGTACCGAGGGTGCTATTGTGTTTTCGCTGTCATTGATATTATCATTATTGTTACCGCCCGTGTGTGCAGGGCTATCTCGTTTTGCAAGAGAGTTTTTGGTTTCGGTTCCCTCGTTGTGAGCTATAGGGTTTTTGTTTGTTGTGATTGCATTGTAATAAGTGTTAAGAGTTATAATCTGTTTGATTATTGTTGCTCCCTGTTAGCGGGGTTTTCGCTCCCGCTTTGTGGTGTTCAGGTAGCATCCTCTGTACACCTACTGTCGCGTCTGGTCCTTCGTTCCCACGCTACCCCTGACACACAGCGTTCCCGCCTCCGTTCTCCGAAGAGCTCCCACATCTCCCGCGGCTGGAGGACATAACCATGGGGGGTAAGCTTAGAGGCAGACGCACCTTCAGCGCGCAGAATCGCTCGCGTAGCGTGCAGCGTGTTTTCTGCATTCCTTACATTAATAGTTGCGCGCTCCCTCCTCCCCCGTGTGCTCGCTGGAATGCAGTGAAAGAAAAACAAAGGTGTTACAGAACCTGAATCACGGCCAGGTGAGGGCGTGGGACGTCCAGACAGCTGCTTCTAAAACAGCAAACATGCATTATAAAATGTGATATGCATGAAATGATGTTAAAAAATCCAAAGCGATTTTTCAGATGGCGTGGGAACCGATACTGCGGGGAAACCGCGCGGTGTTGCATCGGCAAACATTCCAGCTGCCTTTTAGATGCCGCTGCTTTATCTGAGATGTTGGGAGTGGACCCTCCATCTTAAACCAGCCTCAGCTGCCTTCTGTGTGTCTGTACCACTGACTGTCTGGGGTTATTTAACACTGGCTCATTATCCATAGCAGTTTTAATGGTTGTAAATGCTGGTGCTCTTTGCACACGTTATTACACTAATAATTTTTTTAAATTAAATTATTTAAAATTTTAAATTATATTTAGTTTGCCTATATTTAGTGTCTAGTAGCGGGTGTTTGTTATGCTAATGATCCTCAACACGAGGGTTAGGCTGCCTGTAAAAAAATTTAACATTACACGACATGTTCTTTAAAGAATTTCCTCACCCTTGTTACTAGCTGAGTAAAGCCCGGAGCAGGAAAACCTGGAGCAAGAAAACCTGGAGCAGGAAAAATGAAGTTTCACATAAAACATCATTTAATAGACGAGAGGCAGATAAGCCAGCGTTTGGAGACGTTGTTTGGTAAGAAGGAAGTTCCTTATTTGATGATGGTCCTGCCAGTATCTGGACTGATGCATTAGATTATACCATCTTTATTAACCCTTGTCCACCGTTAGTTCTTCATCTGTTACATCAGACAGAACCAAAGAATGATATCAAAGTACAACAGACAGGACAGTCTTTCACATGAAGATCCTGTCTTTATCCCTGGTACTTGCATACAATATACTAATGTTTACATAATATATGATAGCACCGTATGAACTACTCAGTCATAATGTCAATAAATGGTTAATAATTGTGTTAAATGAGTTATGTGAGGTGTATTTTTATTGGTTCATAATTGTGTTAAATGAGTTATGTGAGGTGTATTTTTATTGGTTAATAATTGTGTTAAATGAGTTATGTGAGGTGTATTTTTATTGGTAAATAATTTTGTTAAATGAGTTATGTGAGGTGTATTTTTATTGGTTAATAATTGTGTTAAATGAGTTATGTGAGGTGTATTTTTATTGGTTAATAATTGTGTTAAATGAGTTATGTGAGGTGTATTTTTATTGGTTAATAATTGTGTTAAATGAGTTATGTGAGGTGTATTTTTATTGGTTAATAATTGTGTTAAATGAGTTATGTGAGGTGTATTTTTATTGGTTAATAATTGTGTTAAATGAGTTATGTGAGGTGTATTTTTATTGGTTAATAATTGTGTTAAATGAGTTATGTGAGGTGTATTTTTATTGGCAAGCCTTGTAGTAGGTGAAGCAGTTGTGTTGTGTAAATTGTTGACGTGTTTGTAGGTGGATGGAGGACTAACGCTCCAGCGGAATGCCGGCCGCAGCTCAGCTCTTCAGATTCTTCCTGTTCTGGAACGCCGCCGGCGTTCTGATTGCTTTGTTTTCTTTTCCCAGTTTCTCCTGGCTTTGCAGCGACATGCCCCCCCTCCCCCCCTCTGGCACAGACAGCTCCTCATTGGCTGCATCGAGAAAAAAGTCAGTGCCCAGGAATGTGAGGGTGTGAGGGGAGGGGCCAGGGGGGAGATTGGCCAATCAGACAGCTGGCCTGGTGGAGGTTCCCCTTGCCTGTTTCATACAGGCCCCATGAGAGGAAGTGATGTCGAGGGTTCGTGTTTGGGTGAGAAGCCGCAGCTTCCTGAGAGAATGGGAGAAGCCCAGCTGTGTGGTGAAATCACGCCCCGGATCAGGCCTCTTCCTGCGCCGGTTATGCAATTCTGGGGCGTCAGAGTGAAGCAATTCTGCACTGAAACACTTCCTGTGATCATAAAGCCTTTAAACAATGACACAGTGAGATGTGTTATGTAAATTCTGTGTGTGTGTGTGTGTGTGTGTGTGTTTGCACATGTAATGTGACCCTGATTCTGTCAAAAAGAAATAAAAACTCATGTTCAGAAACAATATTTTGATTCGCAGAAAAAATATGATAGTTTTACCCCAGATTCTCAAGACACACATGGACTGTTTATTATTTAACCTGATTCACCCAGTTCAGAATAGAGCCTGTTAGCTTTGGGATGAGCCCAACTCCATCACCCTGTTCAGAATAGAGCCTGTTAGCTTTGGGATGAGCCCGACTCCATCACCCTGTTCAGAATAGAGCCTGTTAGCTTTGGGATGAGCCCGACTCCATCACCCTGTTCAGAATAGAGCCTGTTAGCTTTGGGATGAGCCCAACTCCATCACCCAGTTCAGAATAGAGCCTGTTAGCTTTGGGATGAGCCCGACTCCATCACCCTGTTCAGAATAGAGCCTGTTAGCTTTGGGATGAGCCCGACTCCATCACCCTGTTCAGAATAGAGCCTGTTAGCTTTGGGATGAGCCCGACTCCATCACCCTGTTCAGAATAGAGCCTGTTAGCTTTGGGATGAGCCCGACTCCATCACCCTGTTCAGAATAGAGCCTGTTAGCTTTGGGATGAGCCCGACTCCATCACCCTGTTCAGAATAGAGCCTGTTAGCTTTGGGATGAGCCCGACTCCATCACCCTGTTCAGAATAGAGCCTGTTAGCTTTGAGATGAGCCCGACTCCATCACCCAGTTCAGAATAGAGCCTGTTAGCTTTGGGATGAGCCCGACTCCATCACCCTGTTCAGAATAGAGCCTGTTAGCTTTGAGATGAGCCCGACTCCATCACCCAGTTCAGAATAGAGCCTGTTAGCTTTGGGATGAGCACATTCTCACACTCTGTAACCCTCCCAGCTGATTCATAGGGCATTGGAATGTACAGACAGGTATTACAATATCTTTTACAGCGCCTGTGTAACCTTACACACCCATGTTGTACATCAATCCAGTCGCATCTCTCATAAAATGTAGAGTTTCCCCATATGACCAAGGGCAAAGATCATCCTATATCTTCACAGTAAATAATTAGACAATATTGACATTTTAAAATGGAAATGGATATAGTATTCCAGTGATACGAGTCTATTCCTAATAAAACCCAAACATTCCCCTTCAAGTTTAATTGCATAGAACACTTGTCTCTGAAGGTTCTAAATTTGGGGTACTGGACTGTGGGGTACCCCAGAGCAATGCCATTATGCTGCCCTGTCCTAATTACAAAATCATCCAACAATAAGCATCATTTATTCCCTGCAAACTACTTTATTTTAAAGCACACTGTTGTTATTTAAACATCTCTTCTGATACATTATCATGTGCCAGGAGACTGAAGATGCTTTCGTTTCATGAAGATAGTAGAAACGTTTCATCTGAATTTGACACAATTAGAGATAATAAAACAGAGTCATTCTGGATTCTGACTGGAAAAAGGTGAAGATAAGATGACTACATGTGAATAAAAGAGCAGCACCCTCATGTGTGTGAGGGAAAGAGAGTGTATTTCTGTCATCATTTAGCTCAGTATTAATGGATGATTTTGCATGTCTTATACCACTCCTATTATAGTGTTTTTCCTTTTTCTCATAAGTTCGGTGATTGGGTTTCCTGCAGACGTCTAATTCCCTGTGAAACCAGATTCCAGCTGCACTCCATGCCACACCAGGTCTCTCCTGAGGTGCACTTAGAGAGACATTCCCTTTGTACGATTTCAGAACATCATTTTTATAACTTCATTCCTGAAGAATGTTACTCATTAGGACCAACTCCAAACTTGAAGCATACCTCTAGAGCAGGGGTTGGAACTGATGTTCCTGGAGGCCCAATGTATAAGCAGGTATTGGTATTAACCTCCAACAATTACTACGACTCATTATGTCTGTACACCAACACCGGGTCTCTCGAAGACCAGACCAAAGTAAAACGTATCAGTTAAAGACACAAATAAAGCTGTCAGCTGTGATTTACAAGCCCATAAATGTATTAACACCTAATATATCAGGTAATGTATAAGATTGGAGTACCTATATAATGAAGAGCAGAAAGTGACAAAGAACTTTCCTTAAATATTGTGCCTTTTCTCATGTTTTTGACCATAAAATCCTGATTTAAAAATATGGTGATTTATGCATGAAAGTATGATGTTCAATAAATATCAGTTTTTTATCTCAAGCCAGACTATAGGCAGTTTCACAATGAGTTTATGAGTAAATATTTAATGTTTTGTGCGACCGCTGTTTGACACTGAATTCCAAGCATGACAATGAGAAACCCGGTGGAACGGGTTTAACACCAGCCCTGCACCAAAACACACTGCTAGACCCTGATCTGTTTAATGAGGACCAACAACTCACTAATATGTGTGCTTTATAAAAACACATGCGTATTTTCTTACAATCAAGTATTTAAATTACAATCATAAAGGCTAAACATAAAGTAGATATATAACTACCAATTACTGTAAAACTACCACAAAGGTTTACACACTGTGTCAGAAAATTTGTTGAGTAAACATTAGTTTTCCCAAACTCATCGTGACAATGTTAAACTATCTTTTGCTTTAAAATGCACAATTGTTTTTGGTTATTTAAGAGGCGTTTGAAATGGAGAGAGAGCGAGGATTGTTGTGGGGGAGTAGTGCCAGGTACCATGTTTAGGGTGCTGATCTTGTAACTCAGAGGTTGTGGGTTCAAATCCCAGGTGGGGATTTCAATATGGGCAACAAAAAAAACCTTGACAAAAAGGCAGAAATTAAAAGAATAACTGGTGAAATTGCAGTGTGAATCCTAATTGCTAAGAGTGTGGATACCTGGTCAAAAAATTAAACTTCTTGGAAATCTAGGTTAAAAAACAAACAAAATGGCAATGAACCAAACGTGCCTGCTGTGGAACCATGCAGGACACATGTAGATGGATGCTAGGAGAGAATATGGAAACCGCTGTTGAACAGTAAAGCCCGTTTCTGACCCATAGGTTTGCAATAGTTCTGCTGAGTCTGAGTATATCACAGACCCGAATTAGCCCTGGTCTAGTAGAATCTCCAAGATTGTCAATTTTTTGCTCAATGACCCCGTCGATCTGAGTGTATGTGATGCATTTATGTGTGTAATGTTGTTCAAACGTTTTTTTGAAGATGAAAATGTTTTAAGATAAGATGCCAACATAAGTGAATTTAGTTTACTTGCAGTCCAAGTGCAATGTATATGCATTTACTGTTAATGTTTAATAAATGTCACAGTGTACCCACACCTTTACAACATGACAAAAAGACAAAAACCAGTAAGCAGAATACATTTTAAGTTTCATTTTATTTGCAAGAACATTGCAATAAATAACTTTTGATTCGTGGCAATAAATAGTCATAAACAATAAATACAATTCCATATTAAATATTAAATACAATACAAGTAAATCGTTTCAAGTAGTATCGAGGTGTTTCTTGCATAGTTGGGCTATCCTCGGATGACGTCAGCATAGCAAACTTTTTTCCCCCCAGAGGTTACCTGTAGGCAATGTAGTCCTACGTCTGGCAACAAAATCAACTTCAAGTCTTTTGTTTAACATCGGTGTCAAGTTTCCTTCAAGTACCGTGCTAAACAGTTCAAGTCAGTTCTTCAAGTTTTAGGAATCTCGACGAGTCCCAGCTCTCTTAGCGCGCAGCCCTGGGTAGTGCCTCCCCAGCCCTGTCAGTTCCGAGTACCGCGGTCACACACGGCGCCTCGCTGCCGTAGTCTCTTCACTTTTCGCTGCCCAGCCTGTGGTAAACTGGGTACAGGAGAGCCAGTATGTAGCTGTTCCTTCTGCTCTGCTCGTACAAGCCAGCCACCTTCGAGCCGCGGCTGGGACGGGTCCAGTTCAAGAGCCGGGTCAGGGCGCTCTGTTGCTGCTCCTGCTCTTTCTGTGGACCCTCCGCAGACGGACATTTCATCTGGTGAGCCTGCTGCTCTGCGGACTGGAATGGCAGCAGCTGGTAGTGCAGAAAGGACAGATCCTCGCTCGGTACGTCCGCGGCAGGGCTCTCGGTAGAACTCGGTGTCGTCGTTTCTACGTTGGGCTCTTCCGTGTAGATCTGCAGGAACACCACGAGGCACAGGATCAGCAGCCAGCGCTTCGCCGGGCTCTTCTCGGCCGGCGGAAGGTACTTTCTAACTTTAGCCGGGTACATGACCCTCGTGTTCTTCCTCCGGTGCCGGACCGCCGTGTAGCGCAGCGGCGCCTGGGCTGGAACGTCCTCGAACGTGAAAACTTCTGGTTCTTTGCTTCGTGGCATCGGTCTGTAATCAAAGTGATTTACAGGGATCGACAAAACCATGCTATTTGATCTCGCTAACATTTTTGCTTGCTTTGACTCGTTTCTTTCGTGTAAAATTCTTTTGAGTCTTGTTAGCTATCTGCTGAGTTACTAGTGAAGCCGCTGTATATATATCCTAGTTTAACTTCTAAGACACGCCTACAGTTAGTCACGCCTTTTAGATGATCTAATCATGCGTCTTCATTTCACAAAAAGGAAAAGTACGCCTTTGAGAAAAAATGAGGAAAAGGTTCTATCGTGATTTATAAATAGTCTATCGTTGCATAAGTCATTGATAGTAGGCCTACTTAACTTGACGTCTATTTTATTAATATAATGCAATTTAAATAGTTTTGAATTAATACCCACAATTTCTAAATAAAAACTGATTTTGAGCAATGCTAAGAGAGAAAGCACATCTAGATACCCACCTCAGTTCGGTTTCTAGTTCAAAAGTAATCTTTTGTAGCCTATCTTTGTCTAAATATGATCAAAGCAAATTTAGATATAAAACCAGCGCAATGTGGATCTACGTGATTTTTTATACTGCATGCGGCTATATGAAGGTCCTCAGTTTACCTGTTGAGACTGGAAACTTTAATGTAAATTATTCCTCATAAATTATTTCTTTATAAACTATTGTACCAGAAGCACATTACAATGTGTTAAATGTGCTCTTACAGAGTAGCCTATGGTCCCTATTGGACTTATTGGGTTTTGATTGGGTTTTAGAGTTGAATTAACACTGGATATTTTACTGTGAGGTTGGCTGCGTGCTTATATCGATGCTCACGAGATCAGCACGAACAAGCAAGAAGGCCAAATATTATAAATACTGTCTGGCAGTATTAATTAAGTAGTTATTGTTTAGATGGTTATCAATGCATCTCATTTAGCCCCCATAGAAATTTAGCCCTAGCCTATATACTTTTTTTTTTTTTTTACCATTCTCATGAATACAGCCTACCTAAGACAATTTATTACATTTTTATTATGCAAATGAGAATAATTCGCAATCTAATAATATGTGGTTACCACAACACTGACGCTGCGGATAAAAATGTGAAACTGAGCCAGAGTCAGCGCGTGTGAATCTCCACGCGCTCAACTGTCCCTCAGCCCGTCTCGCTCCGAT
>CM040404.1:2479047-2501547 GCA_022702515.1 Ilyophis sp. 1 JC-2022 | reverse complement strand
GACGACGCCCCTGCCCATGATCCCCCTGTTTCCCATGTCACACAGGACCTTTCTCAGCTTGCTATGAAATATAGTTTGGTGTTGTGTGATAATAAGCTTTCCCAAGTCAAGACAGAGCCCCCAAACATGCGTGTGCGTAAACTCACAAACGTAATCAGTCATGTGTGTGCTGGAGGGTCTGAGCTACACATAGTCAGACACATACACACGGGAGAGCCAGACGCACGCTTGCTCTCGTCCCGTGTGTGAACTCAGTCCTCCGAGACTGTGAGTCACGCTCAGCAACTCCCCCCCCCCCCCCCCACCCCAATCTATCGTCACTGACCAATCACGGCCCAGCTGCTCGTATTTCAACCCACTGTGAGCCCAGGGGGCTGGAATGAGAGAGTGAGGGCACCCCGTCTCTCTCACGCACCTCACACAGAGAATTTCTCTAAAGTCTCACACAGAAGAGCTCATTACAGTTCGGGGTCCCCGGGGGTCGGGAGAGGCGGGGGGGTCAGCCGCTGAGTTTGAGCAGGGCCTCCAGCACTGACGCCCATTTGAGGGCCCTTTAGAGAGTTCTGAGTGTAGGTCTGGGGCCCCTGTTGCACGTCCAGCGCGGGGAGCTGTGTCCCCTTCAGGGAGGAGAGTTGTGGCCCCTCCCGGGTGGAAAGCTGTGGCCCCTCCAGGATGGAGAGCTGTGGCCCCTCCAGGATGGAGAGCTGTTGCCCCTCCGGGGTGAAGAGCTGTGGCCCCTGTGGCCCCTCCAGGATGGAGAGCTGTGGCCCCTCCGGGGTGAAGAGCTGTGGCCCCTGTGTCCCCTCCACGCCCTCTTCAGTGTAAACCTGCAGGAACAGCACTGCAGACAGCAGCATCAGCCAGCGCTTGGCTGGGTTGGTCTCCTCGTCTTTGGGCAGGGGCCTCTTCACCAGAGGGGGGTACAGTACCCTGAGGGGCCGCCGAGCCCGGGGGCGGGGCCTCAGGGCCTGGAGGCGGGGCCCCAGGGCCTGAGTGGCAGGGGTCAGTGAAGGGTCCACACCCTGGTGTATCCTGATCCCCGAGGCTGGCAGGCTCTCCAAACAGCAAGCGCTCATGTCGAAAAATCCCTCTATGCCTCTATGTGTGTGTGTGTGTGTGTGTGTGTGTGTGTCTACCCTGCATTCCTCTCGCTCCTGACCTCCTCTGCAGTGCTGTCAGGATGCTCTTTTCTCTCTCTCTCTCTCTCTCTTTCGCTCTCTCTCTCTCTCTGCCTGTTCTCCCAGTCTCCTAACACCTCTATCTTACGTTCTGCGCTTCTGTCTACAGGAACTTTCCTCCCGTGTAGTTATCTCACACTCTCTGTTCCTCTGTCTCCTCTCTTCATCTTAAATAGTGTTGAGATGGGAGGGGCACACACACACGCACGTGTGCACAAACACACGCACGCACGCGCGCACGCACGCACACACACACACACACACACACACACACACACCTGGATGAAAGCTTCCCTCCCATCCCTTAAAGTAATTGTTCAGGTGGTTATTTTTAGAGCCACAGAGACGTGCATTTCTCGTGAAGTGGCTTGCATTCATTCCACCGGAATGTTGCTTTCCTGCGCCGATAGTTTCATAATAAGACAATCCATCAATCTTTATGACCTGGAGGAACTTGGCCCAATTTTAAGTGTAGAAAAAGTTCTATTTATATATTCTTGTGCTTTGTGACACTATTTCCATCGAAGTCGTCATCAAAACACTTGTGTTAAATGATACCTATCATACCTTTTTAGTCCAAAGTACTGCAGCAACATCTCCATGATATTGTTAATACAACACAGTGATTCCCAGGAGATCTACCATCCTCTAGGTTTTCATTTCAACCCTAATTTATCTCATTCTACTAATTAGCAGCTCAGTGAGAACTCTAGCTGTTGAATGAGGTGTGCTTTGTTATGGTTGGAGTGAAGATCTACAGGACGGTAGATCTCTAGCTGTTGAATGAGGTGTGCTTTGTTAGGGTTGGAGTGAAGATCTACAGGACGGTAGATCTCTAGCTGTTGAATGAGGTGTGCTTTGTTAGGGTTGGAGTGAAAGCCTACAGGATGGTAGATCTCTAGCTGTTGAATGAGGTGTGCTTTGTTAGGGTTGGAGTGAAAGCCTACAGGAGGGTAGATCTCCAGCTGTTGAATGAGGTGTGCTTTGTTAGGGTTGGAGTGAAGCCTACAGGACGGTAGATCTCCAGCTGTTGAATGAGGTGTGCTTTGTTAGGGTTGGAGTGAAGCCTACAGGACGGTAGATCTCTAGCTGTTGAATGAGGTGTGCTTTGTTAGGGTTGGAGTGAAAGCCTACAGGACGGTAGATCTCTAGCTGTTGAATGAGGTGTGCTTTGTTAGGGTTGGAGTGAAAACCTACAGGACGGTAGATCTCTAGCTGTTGAATGAGGTGTGCCTTGTTAGGGTTGGAGTGAAAGCCTACAGGAGGGTAGATCTCTAGCTGTTGAATGAAATGTGCTTTGTTAGGGTTGGAGTGAAGATCTACAGGACGGTAGATCTCTAGCTGTTGAATGAGGTGTGCTTTGTTAGGGTTGGAGTGAAAACCTACAGGACGGTAGATCTCTAGCTGTTGAATGAGGTGTGCCTTGTTAGGGTTGGAGTGAAAGCCTACAGGAGGGTAGATCTCTAGCTGTTGAATGAAATGTGCTTTGTTAGGGTTAGAGTGAAAACCTACAGGATGGTAGATCTCTAGCTGTTGAATGAGGTGTGCCTTGTTAGGGTTGGAGTGAAAGCCTACAGGAGGGTAGATCTCCAGCTGTTGAATGAGGTGTGCTTTGTTAGGGTTGGAGTGAAAGCCTACAGGATGGTAGATCTCTAGCTGTTGAATGAGGTGTGCTTTGTTAGGGTTGGAGTGAAAGCCTACAGGAGGGTAGATCTCCAGCTGTTGAATGAGGTGTGCTTTGTTAGGGTTGGAGTGAAGATCTACAGGACGGTAGATCTCCAGCTGTTGAATGAGGTGTGCTTTGTTAGGGTTGGAGTGAAAGCCTACAGGACGGTAGATCTCTAGCTGTTGAATGAGGTGTGCTTTGTTAGGGTTGGAGTGAAGATCTACAGGACGGTAGATCTCCAGCTGTTGAATGAGGTGTGCTTTGTTAGGGTTGGAGTGAAGATCTACAGGAGGGTCGATCTCCAGGAACAGGGTTGGGGATCACTGATGTAACAGAGCTGCACTGCTCCAGAGGAACATTAGCTTTTAGCTGCAATGAAGGCCAGTGCCAAACAACAGCAAATAAATAATATGCCAGGAGAGACACCTGTGCTGTATTTGTGCTTCACCTGTACTTTACCTGTGCTGTACCTGCACTTCACCTGTGCTGTACCTGTGCTTCACCTGTACTTTACCTGTGTTGTACCTGTGCTTCACCTGTACTTTACCTGTGCTGTACCTGCACTTCACCTGTACTTTACCTGTGTTGTACCTGTGCTGTACCTGTGCTTCACCTGTACTTTACCTGTGCTGGCCTGCAGGGAATGAGAGGGAGGGGTTTTCTGTGTCAGCTGCACAGTCGAGCGTCGGGCTGCAGCTGCTCAGTGGGCAAACTCTTTTTTGTTGTTGTAAATTTTATGGTGAAATACTAAAGGTGTTCCTGTATTTTTCAATTCAGTAACAAAACAAACCGTGGAAGGCATTAACGTAAAGTGTTACCAGTAAAGTTAAACTAGGAACTAGCAAGCTCTCTTGGCTCAGTTAGGCTCTGCACTGCCTGAGCTACATGGGTGATGGAAAATATGGGTGGCACAAAAATACTTTCACTAAATCTAAGATAAATGCAGAGCCATCAGATGGCATTGATTGGTTACTAGGAATGTTGTTCCAGAAACATGTCGTACTTGGGTAAATCACATTATCCGCACACCCATACAAGGGAGAAACGCTTTCAAAATGTCAGAACATTCTGGAAGACGCAGCCAAAGCGTACGACCCGAGTGAAAGCACACAGCCCAGAGAGGAGCAGAGCTATCCCAGAGAGGAGCAGAGCTATCCCAAGTCTGAGTGAGTCTATACAGCCATTGCGCTTCCACTGCTCGTTTGTTGCTCTCAATCAGTCAAACTGCCACTCTGGGCACGCAATGTGGGAGGGTTTGAGCCGTGGCCCGTGACTCAGCGCATATTTACGATCTGTTTGTGTTTTACTGTCATCAGTCTGTAGAAGAAAAAACATCTCTGGCAGTTTTTTACAGATTCCTGCTTTTTAAGGAGGCAGCTTTCAGAGGTTTAAATCAGCCCGTTTCCCTGCCGTTAGCCTGTTTCTCTGCCGTTAGCCATTTTCCCTGCTGTTAGCCCGTTTTTCTGCCGTTAGCCCGTTTTTCTGCCGTTAGCATGTTTCTCTGCCGTTAGCATGTTTCTCAGGACGCTAAACCTCTGCTTTTTTCTCTTTTCTTAAGTTCCTCCTGTGAACATTTATTTAGTTTGTGAGAAATTGCTTCTTTCTGCAAATTCAACAAAAAAAAAAACACCCACTAAAATAAAAAAACATTTCCATCATGTGGGGAAGGTTTTTGATTTGGTCACATGTGTATTCTTGTAATTGTGAGCAAAAACGAATGTGAACGCAATTACAGTCTTATCGCGTGTTTGAAAAAGATTCAGAATTTACATAATGTTTAAAAAAAAAGTGTGTTTACCACAAGCGTTTCCTGAGGCTTTGACTACAAAGCACAACATCCTCCGCATGTTTACCTCTTTGATCCTGTGGTATTCAGACTGTCTATATTGGACCTATTTCACACACGCAATAATGCAACAGCAAGCCCATATCACAACCGCTTTGCTTTTCTGCTTCAGTAAACTTCGCATTTTCTCCTAAGTGTAGTTAAAAAGTTAAAAGTTAATGCATAAAATATTGAAGCTGACTAAGTGTGTTTATCCTGAGAACCATGACTTTATGTGCAATGACTGAGCACATAAGTTTCCTGTTTAACCTGCAAACATCAGAATGCCATTAGGGCAGAATAGCATTAGATAAAACCACCAACTCCACCTCCATACAGAAGGCAGTGGAATGACTAACTATAGATACAACACTACAACAGCAGTGTTTATTCTGGGAGAAAAACCCCCACAAATACACACCTACACACACTTTTCCTTACCAAACACACATACATCAACACACCCACTTCCCTGACAAAAATAGTTTACAAAACACATCCTGTTCCTTCTCAGGCCTGACTTTCATTTTTGGTCTTGTTTTCTTAAAATATTAGTAAAATATTGAAGGTATTAAGCCAAAAATGTTAAAAAGTATTAAACCAATACAATACCAATGTCACACCAATGTCCAAATATGTGACACACTAATTTCAAAGTATTACATTTATAAACGTGAATGCATACTTGGCTTTACAAAAAATACAAATGAAAGTACAAGATATTAGTCATTATTAACAATATTTCCCTTTTTTGGGGTGCATATTTTATTTTCCAGAAGATAATTCCATGAATTATTCATGGTACAGAACACTAATAAAGATTTTACTTGGATTATGTTGTGAGAGGCTGAAGAGGCCATACAGTCTGAAGTCACTAGAAAGTTTGATTTGCATGACACGCTTAGGCTGATAAAATGTGTCTGAAGGCAGTCAGGGATTCAAAGCTGATTTTAGAATGAATGAGCAGACAGTGTAAGCTGGTATTAGAATGAATGAGCAGACAGTGTAAGCTGGTTTTAGAATGAATGAGCAGACAGTGTAAGCTGGTTTTAGAATGAATGAGCAGACAGTGTAAGCTGGTATTAGAATGAATGAGCAGACAGTGTAAGCTGGTTTTAGAATGAATGAGCAGACAGTGTAAGCTGGTTTTAGAATGAATGAGCAGACAGTGTAAGCTGGTTTTAGAATGAATGAGCAGACAGTGTAAGCTGGTATTAGAAAGAATGAGCAGACAGTGTAAGCTGGTTTTAGAATGAATGAGCAGACAGTGTAAGCTGGTTTTAGAATGAATGAGCAGACAGTGTAAGCTGGTTTTAGAATGAATGAGCAGACAGTGTAAGCTGGTTTTAGAATGAATGAGCAGACAGTGTAAGCTGGTTTTAGAAAGAATGAGCAGACAGTGTAAGCTGGTATTAGAATGAATGAGCAGACAGTGTAAGCTGGTTTTAGAAAGAATGAGCAGACAGTGTAAGCTGGTATTAGAATGAATGAGCAGACAGTGTAAGCTGGTTTTAGAATGAATGAGCAGACAGTGTAAGCTGGTTTTAGAATGAATGAGCAGACAGTGTAAGCTGGTTTTAGAATGAATGAGCAGACAGTGTAAGCTGGTTTTAGAAAGAATGAGCAGACAGTGTAAGCTGGTTTTAGAATGAATGAGCAGACAGTGTAAGCTGGTTTTAGAATGAATGAGCAGACAGTGTAAGCTGGTTTTAGAAAGAATGAGCAGACAGTGTAAGCTGGTTTTAGAATGAATGAGCAGACAGTGTAAGCTGGTTTTAGAATGAATGAGCAGACTTACTTGGTATTAGAATGAATAGTGTGTATTGAGGAATTTGGTATACCAGGTTGCGCCCAATAACATCATTATATGAACCATGTATGCACAGATGTTCAGACAACCAGTCATAAGCTGTCAATCAAAATTATCACTTAGCAGCAATTCGTAGCAAACATTCCGGTGCATAGCAACACCACTCACACACACACACACACACACACACATACACATTCTCACACAAACACATACACACGTGCAGACACACACACATTCTCACTCACACACATAGAGACACACATTCTCTCTCTCACACACACACACACACACACACACACAGTCCTGTATTCATATCTGTGTGGGGACGTCCTACCTAAAACCCTAACTAACTAAAACTACCTAGCCCCTAAAAACCCCCAAACTAACTCTTGTTTATCCTATCTATTATTGGGACTTCCCTAAACCTAAACCTAACCCCTAACCTAACCTAATCTAATAAGACTAAATCATACCCCCCCCCCTACCCCCTAAACCTAACTAACCTACTACTAAAACCTTTGACCCCCCTAATCCTAACTACCTAAACCCCTAAACATAACCATAATTGTAACCCCCAAGCCCTAAACCCACCCCAACCCAAAAAATTTACTTTCCCTCAGGGGGGACCATGCCCAAGTCCCCCACGAGGAGCATTGACAACCTTTTCTATCCTAATGGGGATATTTAGTCCCCATGAAGTAGGCTATACATGCTCACTCTCTCTCACACACATACACACTCACACACACACACACACACACACACACACACACACACACCTGAGCAGGTCACAGCAGGTTAACTTTGGCCACCACCTGCTTGCAGCCGTTGTGAGAGTACAGCAGGCCCCCAGCGGAGTGATAGTCCAGCTCCCCGGCCAGCTGCTCGATGTGCGGCCGGTCAGGATAGAACCCCTCTCTGGTCATCTCGTCCAGAAAGCATTCCATCACATGACTCTTCTCCAGCAAGGACAGCGGTACCATGTCCACCTCCGCCCACAGAGGGTGGAGTTCCTGCAGGGCGTGGCGTAGGCGGGGCCCCAAGTCCAGCAGCAGGTTCCTCCCTGAACCCCGCCCCCCAGCGGAGGAAGAGGAGTTCTGCAGCACGTGATTGGTTATCTGGGCCTCCCCGAGGTTGCTGATCAGCAGGTAGATGGCATTCAGGTACTCGTTGGGCTGCTGAGGATGAAGAAGGCCGCGCAGCGCGTCCAAGAGATGGCCCGACATGAACTCCACCTCATCGAAAACCAGGATGGGGATCTTCTCCTCCTTCTCGGCCTGGCCCACCACCTGGGACACGTGGGCCAGCAAGTCCCGTGCGCAGTCGCCGGGGTCCACCACCAGGGGGCAGTGGTGCGTGGCGAAGTACTGCACCACCAGCTGCTCCCCCACCACCGAGCGGAAATGGCGGGCGAGGATGTGGCCCAGGTGGCTCTTCCCCACCCCAGAGGGGCCGTGCAGGGACACGGCCAGGGGCTTGTTGTGAACGTAGGTGGACAGATAGTCGCGCAGGTGCCCCAGGAGCTCGGCCGTGGCCTCCTGCTGCCCGAACACCTCGCGCCTCAGCGTCTTCTCCAGCCCCTCCAGGTCGTACTTGAGCAGGTGGTCGTCCAGGTTCTCGATAGCATTGTAGACCTGCAGGAAAAGGATGGCGCTGAGCAGCACCAGGAAGGGCTTAGCCCGGCTGCGTTCCGCCGCGGGGAGGTACTTGCGGCTGTCGTTGGGGAAGAGCACCCGCGACTTCCTCTTCTTCCTCCTCCGGCGGGCGGATGCTGCGTCGGTTTCGACCGCCGGCACAGCCGTCGTGTCGAAGGTGAAGATTTCGGGGCTGGTGGAGTGCAGGGAGAGTCGCCCCAATGCGGACAGCGCCCCACCCTGCTCCGCGCGGCGCCTCTTCAGGGCCTGGTACTTGTTGCGGATTCGTATCATGGCGCCCAGCTTGGAGGAGAAGGGGGAGACTTTGCGGGCGGGGTCTGTCTGCCCTTCCTCCGGGCGAGTCTCACACATGTCTTTATCCCCCATCTGAAGAGCCAGATATAGAATTAAACAGAATATAAATATATAGAAGGAGAGGACAAACCTGACATCACCTCACACATAGAACACAGCTCCACCAATCATAAAATACCTTGGTAACAGCCTATAGAGCAGTGATGATGGCAATTGGTGGATACTACTTCCTGGCTAATACCCACAGGGAACGTAGAGACAGAAAATATCCACCAATCACCATCGGTGCCCAGGTGAAAAAAAATTATACTTGAAATATACTTTTTCAAAGTATACTTTTAGTAGTTTTTGTACTAATTATGTACTTATGCTAAATTGGCAGCTCTTTAAGTACACTAAGCGCACTAAAGTTGTTCAAAAGTAGAACTTAAGTTGTACTTTAGTGTACTTCAAGGGCAGTGTGTATGTTAAAATGGGACTATTTAGTATACTTAAGTGCACTATTTCTGTATGTTAAAATGGGACTATTTTTAGTGTACTTAGGTATATTTAAGTGCACTAACAAAAAGTATGATTTGTTGGTATCTTAAATACACTTAAGTAATATTTCATTATGTCACCAGTGCATTTGAAACAAACTTTAAAAGTATTACAGTGTGTTTGAGATTATACTTGAAGTACATTTTAAACATTCTTCAAATTAAGCACAAAAAGGAAAAGTATACTTGTAATAACATTTGTATACTTAAATTATATTTTTATTACACTAAAGTATACTACTTTTTCACCTGGGTGATGTGAAGTTTGAAGTATGAATCTATCTTCAACCTCATACAGCGAGCACCATAATTCATTGGACAGTGACACATGTTTTGTTATTATGGTTCTGTACTCTAGCACTTTGAGTTTGAAAGAATACACTGACCATGAGGTTGAAGTACAGACTGTCAGCTTTAATTTGAGGGTATTTTCATCCATATCGGATAAACCGTTTGCAAATTATAAAACCTTTTGTACGTAGTTTTTTATATTTGGTAACCTATCCTTTGCATGCCATGACTTCCTGATGTCTTTCACCCAATTAGAGCTCATTAATGCTTGGGTTTGGCAGCTAGCTGAGTGTGTGTGTGTGTGTGTATGTGTGCGTGCGTGACTCATCTTTGGCTGAGAAAAACGTTTCATGACTTCATTCTGAAACATTGCTAAATGCATTTATCACTGCTGTGGAACGTGCTCCTCTGTGACTCTGTGTGACTCTCTGTGACTCTGTGTACACCCTTCCAGCTGACCTCTGACCTCTATGACCTTTCTGGTTTCACACAGTTGCTTAATGACCTGAACACCACTGTGACCCTGCTGTGACCTTGCTGTGACCTTACGGTGACCTTAACCTTAGAGTAACCTTTCTGTGAACCTGCCCCCAACACGCACGCACACACACACACACACACACACACACACACACACACACACGCACACACACGCACACACACCATATCCCCAGGGCAGTGTGTGTCACCTCCTCACACACACAGTGCAAGCCAAGTCTTTATGCAGAGTAATATTTACACAAATTTCACTTTTGTACGTAATGTACAAAGGAACAGGGCCCACCGTTTTTATCATAAGGGTTTTCCCTCCGCTTTTTTAAATGAATATGTAGTGTCTGGAATGTTATGAGAAATAAAAATGTAACCATGGTGACCTCGCCTGCCCACCCCTAAACATAACCAGAGAGACAAATAGGCAAATATGTCGAGACTCCATATACACATGAAACGGCATTATGCAAATATGGCTCGAAGCGAGAGACAGAGAGAGAGAGAGAGAGAGAGAGAGAGAGCATTAGCATGTGTGTGTGTGTGAGGAACATTTGTGGAAACTCATTTCAGTGGTGGCCTTATTCGTGAGTTTACGAAGAACAGACCGTGAGTCCAACGCATCACTATCTACGGTCAACGCATCACTATCTACAGTCAACGCATCACTATCTACGGTCAACGCATCACTATCTACGGCCAACGCATCACTATCTACGGTCAACGCATCACTATCTACGGTCAACGCATCACTATCTACGGTCAACGCATCACTATCTACGGTCAACGCATCACTATCTACGGTCAACGCATCACTACGGTCAACGCATCACTATCTACGGTCAACGCATCGCTATCTACGGTCAACGCATCACTATCTACGGTCAACGCATCACTATCTACGGTCAACGCATCACTATCTACGGTCAACGCATCACTATCTACGGTCAACTCATTACTATCTACGGTCAACTCATTACTATCTATGGTCAACAAAGTATAAATATGGGAAAAAGGTGCCGCCTGAAACCTAAGAATTTCATAGATGAACTGAGAACATTTACAGCACTGAGCCTTGGGGTAAAACTCACACTGTGGCCTGTAATTAAAACTCAATCTCAGCACATATGAGATATGAGAACAGAATGCCTTATGAAACAAAAGCTTTGGAGTTTTAAGTGATAGATAAATGTATAGGGGGGGGGGGGGGTCAACATAAAACAACAGGAGACTCAACAGAATCTGCTGTTCTGCCAGCAATATCCTCCATCACATACACAGATATACATTACCCTGCAATATCCTCCATCATATACACAGATATACATTACCCTGCAATATCCTCCATCATATACACAGATACACATTACCCTGCAATATCCTCCATAATATACACAGATATACATTACCCTGCAATATCCTCCATTATATACACAGATACATTACCCTGCAATATCCTCCATAATATACACAGATACACATTACCCTGCAATATCCTCCATCATATACAGATACACATTACCCTGCAATATCCTCCATCATATACACAGATACACATTACCCTGCAATATCCTCCATCATATACAGATATACATTACCCTGCAATATCCTCCATTATATACACAGATATACATTACCCTGCAATATCCTCCATCATATACACAGATATACATTACCCTGCAATATCCTCCATCATATACACAGATATACATTACCCTGCAATATCCTCCATCATATACACAGATACACATTACCCTGCAATATCCTCCATTATATACACAGATACATTACCCTGCAATATCCTCCATCATATACACATTACCCTGCAATATCCTCCATCATATACACAGATATACATTACCCTGCAATATCCTCCATCATATACACAGATATACATTACCCTGCAATATCCTCCATCATATACACAGATACACATTACCCTGCAATATCCTCCATTATATACACATTACCCTGCAATATCCTCCATCATATACACATTACCCTGCAATATCCTCCATCATATACACAGATACACATTACCCTGCAATATCCTCCATCATACACAGATACACATTACCCTGCAATATCCTCCATCATATACACAGATACACATTACCCTGCAATATCCTCCATCATATACACAGATACACATTACCCTGCAATATCCTCCATCATATACACAGATACACATTACCCTGCAATATCCTCCATCATATACACAGATACATTACCCTGCAATATCCTCCATAATATACACAGATACATTACCCTGCAATATCCTCCATCATATACACAGATACACATTACCCTGCAATATCCTCCATCATATACACAGATACACATTACCCTGCAATATCCTCCATCATATACACAGATATACATTACCCTGCAATATCCTCCATCATATACACAGATACACATTACCCTGCAATATCCTCCATTATATACACAGATACACATTACCCTGCAATATCCTCCATCATATACACAGATATACATTACCCTGCAATATCCTCCATCATATACACAGATACACATTACCCTGCAATATCCTCCATCATATACACAGATATACATTACCCTGCAATATCCTCCATCATATACACAGATATACATTACCCTGCAATATCCTCCATCATATACACAGATATACATTACCCTGCAATATCCTCCATCATATACACAGATATACATTACCCTGCAATATCCTCCATTATATACACAGATACATTACCCTGCAATATCCTCCATCATATACACAGATATACATTACCCTGCAATATCCTCCATCATATACACAGATATACATTACCCTGCAATATCCTCCATCATATACACAGATATACATTACCCTGCAATATCCTCCATCATATACACAGATATACATTACCCTGCAATATCCTCCTTCATATACACAGATACACATTACCCTGCAATATCCTCCTTCATATACACAGATACATTACCCTGCAATATCCTCCATCATATACAGATACACATTACCCTGCAATATCCTCCATCATATACAGATACACATTACCCTGCAATATCCTCCATCATATACAGATACACATTACCCTGCAATATCCTCCATCATATACACAGATATACATTACCCTGCAATATCCTCCATCATATACACAGATATACATTACCCTGCAATATCCTCCATCATATACACAGATACACATTACCCTGCAATATCCTCCATCATATACACAGATATACATTACCCTGCAATATCCTCCATCATATACACATTACCCTGCAATATCCTCCATCATATACACAGATACACATTACCCTGCAATATCCTCCATCATATACACAGATATACATTACCCTGCAATATCCTCCATCATATACACAGATACACATTACCCTGCAATATCCTCCATCATACACACAGATATACATTACCCTGCTGGCTGTCCTGCCAGCAATATCCTCCAATATCTACCAGACACAAGTACATGGAGACGACTGCAGACCCCTCCAGAAACGTACAGACTGACCGGTGGTTCAAAATGATTCAATACCACTGAATTTGAATGAAATTACATGTTGGCTTCATATCGTCCTCTAGCCAGCAGGTGTAGCTTTGCTCTCCAGCACAGAAGCTCTGGGGAAGATTCTTTGAGCGTCCTTCACACAGAAAAAAGTATGAAATACAAAACAGAACTTTCTCTCAAGTTGAAGTCCTCTCTCTTTCTCGTGCTTCAGAAAGAGGAATGCTTCAGGTTCAGGCTATGCGGGGGCTATAAGAGGTAACGGCCTGTGTTTGGCGTGTTTAGCCTGTGTCCTGTTCAATGTGGCATTGTTTGTAAACACACACAGACACACTCTGGGTTTTTAGGGCTTGGCAGCGGCACTGTTGCAGGTACGCAGCTCCCAGCGCAGCAGCTGACCACACCTGGCCACACCTGTGCAGTGGTCGAGATAAGATGAGCGGTCTGACCACGTTCTCACATCTGTGGTCCTGGGGACCTTTCATCTCCAATTAGCTGGAGAAGGAGAGAGACAGAGAGGGAAAGAGAGAGAGAAAGAGAGAGACAGAGTGACTGGGAAAGGCAATGAGAAAAGATGAGAAAGGTCTGCTTACCATGGCAACCGTTGGTGCAGGTAATATCTCGCTTCCACACCTCACTCAGGTAGAACCTTAGCCATGGGCGATGAGGAACATGGTGACTCTCCTTTAACGTACTGTTACAAACAACAGCCTGTGAATCGCTCAACTGTTTACCGTCCCATCACCAACACCCCCCCGCCCTCACTACCCAGCTTCACCACTGTGCTCCTCCCCTTCTTTCTCTCTCTCCCTCTCTCTCTCTTCTCCTCCTTCCCTCTCCCTCTTTCCCTCTCTTTTTCGCTCCCCCTCTCTCTCTTCCCCTACTTCCCACTCTCTCCCTTTCTTTTCCTCTCTCCCTCTTTCCTCTTCCTCTCCCTCCCTCTGCTTCTTCCCCCCTCTCTTCTCTCTCTCTCACTAAAAGGACCTGCAGCTTTTGTTCACTTGTCAGGGAGGAAATTTGTTCTGGAATTTTCTATGTCTGAATATTTTTTGCAATACCTCTCCTGTTTTGGAGTGACCATATGCATGCTCTTTGGGTAAACATGTTTTTTTGTGTCTATCTTTTTCAATGGCTAAGGTGTGGTCACTGAGCCTGTAATTGGTCAGGACCTGTCTCTGACATTGAAGAGATACTCTGCCAAACTGTATTCTCGATTTAGGGCCAAATAACAACTTTGTTTTGTGTTTTGGTTTGATTATTCCAATGTTCTAGATAGGCATATTGTGTTTGCTCGTAAAGCAGTATTGGTCTGAGGGTATTCGTTGGTTAGTGAGTCTCTCAGCTGACTGGGTGAGAGGACAGTGTTTGAAATTGCACTGTGTCTCTAGGACTTTTGAAGTGCTTTTTTAAATGTTATTAAATGGGTATTATCAAAGGGTATCTGCCTAATTCTGCCCTGCATGCATTTGTGGGTGTTTGTCTTTGGATGTTTAGTATTGTTCTGCAAAATTCTGCATGAAAGGCCTCTATAGGAGGCTATAGGATGCTATAGGAGGCTATAGGAGGCTATAGGAGGCTATAGTCTCATCTAGTGTAGATGTGATGACAGAGTGGACCCCATACTTCACTTCCAAAGGCAATTGGATTACACTATATTGGTGGATTAGCATGTATTTGGTGGATTAGCACGTATTTGGTGGATTAGCACGTATTTGCACAACTGTGTTTATTGTCATTCTTTTTGTTACAGAAGGTGTTACAGATGGTGTAAGAAAAAGAACACAGACTACATGCCCCACAGTGCAGTATAAGAACAGACTACATGCCCCACAGTGCAGTATAAGAACAGACTACATGCCCCACAGTGCAGTATAAGAACAGCCATAAATAATTTAACAGAAATAAACATTATAAAAAAGAAAAAAGTCAATGAACAATAAATGCATTTTTCTTGCTTGGGGGATTTATTATTAAGGTCAAATTGGGCAGCATATAATCCACAAAAATGGTTGATTGGCTTTTGAATAGGTTATGATCATGCACGCATTGCTTGGAAAAGCCCCAAAATTAGCAACTCGTCATACGCTGGGTTGCAACTTGCCCCATAAACCTGGGCTGAGCTGGTGGGTGGTGCCGGAGTGAACTGCAAACTAATCTGAAATTACCAAATGGGGTCAGTTGCATAAAATTCCATGACAAAAGTGCCACTTCGCCACTGGCTGGAAAATAGAACTAATTTACTCAGAAGAACTCAGAAAATAGTGTCATTTACTCAGAAGAACTCAGAAAATAGTGTCATTTTCATTTTGACTTGATGGCTCCCTTGAGTCACACTTTTGGTTTTGTGTTTTCACATGCTGGGAAGTTAAAACACATAAAACTTTGTCTTGTGATCTACAATATTATTTCTGCTTGTTCTTCAATGTAATTTGAATGGCTGCACAGTTTTTAGAGAGAACAGTGTAAAGCTGTGGAAAGTGCTAAGTTGCTCTCACACAGTGATGGTGCTGGGCTAAGGGTGGGCCAGCGCAATACATAGGGTGCTAAAGTTCGCTAACATTAGAAATCAGTTCATGTTATTTTGTCATTTGTGTGAGCTCCTGACACCCCCCCACACCCCCACACCTGTACGTCATAGTGTAGGCTACACATGCTGCGTACATCATAGCGTACACACGCTGCGTAGCCAGAAAGGGATTAAAATAGTTTATTTACTTTTATATATTTCTATATTATAATTATATAAATTGTCCTAAAATGCCTCAGGGGGCTAAGCTGGGGCTAAGCAGATTTGTGACGGGCTATAGCCCACCCTTGCCCTGGTCTAGAGCCGTCCATGCTCACACAGTGAGCTACATGTCTATGGGTATGGCCACATACATACACACACCACCGCACCAGCTACTTTGTCACAAGGCTGAGGTTTTGTGCTCAGAGAGAAACATGTCTTTTACAGTAATACACCCCTCCGCATGCCTGCATCAACTTCCTCAAACAATGAGAGATAAGGTTTGTGCCACACACACATTCTGAGACACATTCAGGAAATACAAAGTAATTTTTTTTGGGAGAGGGGGGGGTGATGTCTGAGCATGTTATGGTCCTTGTCCACCTAAAAATAATTTATGCAAATTAGCCTGCATTCGGTGAACAGGAAACATGCTTTTGCATACGGCGCTTACAGTTCCTGCTGTTGTGCCCTGTTGGGAATTTGCCCTGGCAATAATGCATTTGACTATTTCAATGGTATGCTTCCCTGAACAGCGTCGTGTCTATAACCAGATCTCCTGAGCACAAAATGATGTCAACTACATCCAATCTACACAACAAGGAGAAAAAACGAACACAAAAAGATTCCACATTACCTTTCATAAATATATGCGGAAACAAATCATCTCAAAAAGTAGGCTAATCAATCAATAAATCAGTTAGCCAATCAATGTCTGTCTTTATCCAGAGACCGATAGGCTGAAGTGACAGCAGGCAAACGATAATGTCATTCTGCACAAGACCTTCTGTCTTTAAGCAGGTAACATAAACCCCCTGACTGGTTCATTTCGCCCCCTGCCTTGTTTAATGCCTTGTATTAAACAGGTATCTATCTTTAAACACTGCACCTGTATATACACACACGCACACAGACACACAGTCGCACACGCACACACACACATATAAATATATATGTAATCCTTAATATAAAATATAGAAATCCTTAGTTTTTCATGGTCTCCAATTTGGATGTCCAGATTGCCGGGAGACTTCCAGGCTATTTTCCAGGGAATAACGTGCATGGGGTGACATTCCAGGCGGACCGGCGTGGTATCCCAGATTAAGGTAATTGGAAATGACTGAACTCAACTTCTGGGCTCTGTTTCTCGTAGCTGGCTAACTGATTTAGCTGACTCACTGTGCTGAGTAAAACCTACAAACACCCCAAATATGGAACATATGGCCCAGCAAGAACTCAGTTACGGGTTTTACTCAGTGCAGTTAGCTGCTACAAGGAACCTTGGCTTTGAAAAATAGGATTCCAGTTTTTTTGGCTGAGTTTACAAACAATGCCACATTGTTTTACAGTGTTTTTCTTTTCGATTTCGCATACATTTTTAATCCGTTTATTTAGACCAAACAGACCTTGGTACCCCCACCCCCCGTAAGGCTGCAGTTACTCATTAATCATCATCACTAGTTTATTGATCTTACCCACTCTTTGAATACTGTATTTTATATTATATATGGACAGTTTTTGACTGAGTGGACCATGTGCATATTTGTGTGTACTTTAGTCTGGGGATGACAAGACACAACAATCACACAGTTGTGCAGTTGAAAAGAATGCTTTAGGATAAAAAGGCAAGTGAACTTGAGGTCCTCTGAGCTGAACTTCCTGTGCACATGCACCCCATGAATCCAGTAATATCTGCAGTTTCCTGCTGCTTCTGCAGTAAAGCTGCTCGCATTTCACATCCGTCTTGTGTTTACTGGAATCTGACAAAGATAAAAAGATATGTGATTCCTCAAATCTGTGGTTAAACTCACAAAAGAGCAATGCAAAAATCTACACGGATGACACTTTGAAAGACACGTATCAGGGCACAGGTTCTCACAAGGTTTCTACGTGTTAGAGCGGAAGACCAGGCTCTCACTAAGTCACTGAGCACAAGGTCCTTTCCCATCCATATGCCGGATTTGGCAGCAGTGCATGTGGACAATTGCTTCCCCAAACAAATAGAACATGTCGTTTTAAGTTTTCACGGTTCAGAGGTCTGTTGTTAGTGTTCGCTGTGGGTCTCTCTTACTGGCACCCCGACCCCCAAAAACTAGCGCCCGTAACTTCCCAGCACCCGGCACAGAAGATAACAAAGGCCTCTGTGTTTGGCGGTGATCTCTCTGGGCCCCCCTCCAACCTCCCAAACTCTTGAGTTACCCCCCACAGAACCTCACACACAGCCCCGCCCCCGACGAGCACACAGGGAATGCGCAGAACAGCGGGAGGGAGTCTTTACACTAATTTGCCTGTAGTCTCTTTTTGTTTACGGTGGGTCCGTAGTCTCTCTCTGTTTACGGTGGGTCCGTAGTCTCTCTCTGTTTACGGTGGGTCCGTAGTCTCTGTTTACGGTGGGTCCGCAGTCTCTCTCTGTTTACGGTGGGTCCGTAGTCTCTCTCTGTTTACGGTGGGTCCGTAGTCTCTCTCTGTTTACGGTGGGTCCGTAGTCTCTCTCTGTTTACGGTGGGTCCGTAGTCTCTCTCTGTTTACGGTGGGTCCGTAGTCTCTCTCTGTTTACGGTGGGTCCGTAGTCTCTGTTTACGGTGGGTCCGCAGTCTCTCTCTGTTTACGGTGGGTCCGTAGTCTCTCTCTGTTTACGGCTGGTCCGTAGTCTCTGTTTACGGTGGGTCAGTAGTCTCTCTCTGTTTACGGTGGGTCTGTAGTCTCTCTCTGTTTACGGTGGGTCTGTAGTCTCTCTCTGTTTACGGTGGGTCCGCAGTCTCTCTCTGTTTACGGTGGGTCTGTAGTCTCTCTGTTTACAGCGGGTCCGTAGTCTCTCTGTTTACGGTGGGTCTGTAGTCTCTCTCTGTTTACGGTGGGTCCGTAGTCTCTCTCTGTTTACGGTGGGTCTGTAGTCTCTCTCTGTTTACGGTGGGTCCGTAGTCTCTCTCTGTTTACGGTGGGTCCGCAGTCTCTCTCTGTTTACGGTGGGTCCGTAGTCTCTCTCTGTTTACGGTGGGTCCGTAGTCTCTCTCTGTTTACGGTGGGTCCGTAGTCTCTGTTTACGGTGGGTCCGCAGTCTCTCTCTGTTTACGGCGGGTCCGTAGTCTCTCTCTGTTTACGGTGGGTCCGTAGTCTCTCTCTGTTTATGGTGGGTCCGTAGTCTCTATCTGTTTACGGTGGGTCCGTAGTCTCTCTCTGTTTATGGTGGGTCCGTAGTCTCTCTCTGTTTACGGTGGGTCCGTAGTCTCTCTCTGTTTACGGTGGGTCCGTAGTCTCTCTCTGTTTATGGTGGGTCCGTAGTCTCTCTCTGTTTATGGTGGGTCCGTAGTCTCTCTCTGTTTACGGTGGGTCCGTAGTCTCTCTCTGTTTATGGTGGGTCCGTAGTCTCTCTCTGTTTACGGTGGGTCCGTAGTCTCTCTCTGTTTACGGTGGGTCCGTAGTCTCTCTCTGTTTACGGTGGGTCCGTAGTCTCTCTCTGTTTACGGTGGGTCCGTAGTCTCTCTCTGTTTACGGTGGGTCCGTAGTCTCTCTCTGTTTACGGTGAGTCCGTAGTCTCTGTTTACGGCGGGTCCGTAGTCTCTCTCTGTTTACAGTGGGTCCGTAATCTCTCTCTGTTTACGGCGGGTCCGTAGTCTCTCTCTGTTTACGGCGGGTCCGTAATCTCTCTCTGTTTACGGTGGGTCCGTAATCTCTCTCTGTTTACGGTGGGTCCGTAGTCTCTCTCTGTTTACGGCTGGTCCGTAGTCTCTCTCTGTTTACGGTGGGTCCGTAGTCTCTCTCTGTTTACGGTGGGTCCGTAGTCTCTCTCTGTTTACGGTGGGTCCGTAGTCTCTCTCTGTTTACTGTAGATCTGTAGTTTCTCTCTCTGTTTACGGTGGGTCCGTAGTCTCTCTCAGTTTACGGTGGGTCCGTAGTCTCTCTCTGTTTATGGTGGGTCCGTAGTCTCTCTCTGTTTACGGTGGGTCCGTAGTCTCTCTCTGTTTACAGTGGGTCCGTAGTCTCTCTCTGTTTATGGTGGGTCCGTAGTTTCTCTCTGTTTACGGCTGGTCCATAGTCTCTCTCTGTTTACGGCGGGTCCGTAGTCTCTCTCTGTTTTACGGTGGGTCCGTAGTCTCTCTCTGTTTACGGTGGGTCCGTAGTCTCTCTCTGTTTACGGCTGGTCCGTAGTCTCTCTCTGTTTACGGCTGGTCCGTAGTCTCTCTCTGTTTACGGCGGGTCCGTAGTCTCTCTCTGTTTTACGGTGGGTCCGTAGTCTCTCTCTGTTTACGGTGGGTCCGTAGTCTCTCTCTGTTTACGGCTGGTCCGTAGTCTCTCTCTGTTTACGGCTGGTCCGTAATCTCTCTCTGTTTACGGTGGGTCAGTAGTCTCTCTCTGTTTATGGTGGGTCCGTAGTCTCTCTCTGTTTACGGCTGGTCCGTAGTCTCTCTCTGTTTACGGCGGGTCCGTAGTCTCTCTCTGTTTACGGTGGGTCCGTAGTCTCTCTCTGTTTTACGGTGGGTTCGTATTCTCTCTCTGTTTACAGTGGGTCCGCAGTCTCTCTCTGTTTACTGTTTATTGGGAGGGGGTGTGTGTGTGGGCGGGGGGGGGTGTTGTGTTAGTGAATCTTTTGACCACACCAAACGTCAGCAGCAGCAGGAGTAGCTCGCTCATTCTGAACACATAAAAGTTTCCGTAGTTCTAGCTGGCTGTGCGGACGTCATCGTCCAGGACTCGTGTTTTTTTCCTAAGACGGCGATGGGTGATGTACATAAACACACCACTAAAGCTTTCTATTATGCGTGCCTGTGTTTGTGTGTGTGCGTGTGCGTGTGCATGTGTGTGTTTGTGTGTGTGTGCGTGTGTGTGTGCGTCTATACACGCAAAAGAGTACTACACACAAACACACACACACTCATACACAAACACATGGCTTTGTTTGTGTGGACGTTTACCTGTGTCACAATTATTTGAAATAATTGAATTAAGCTTCACTGATAAATTCCTACAGATTCCTGTAACGTAGTGCTTATCAGCATATACAGAGTTAAAATAGTTCTAACTCTTATTTGGGCCAGGTCAGGTGTGGTAGGCTGTGCTCTGTAGGACTCTTATCGGCACTGATAAACAAAATGGAAGTTAGAAAAAAATGGAGGCCATGATAACATTCAGATAGAGGACCCACACTCTGAAATACAAATTCTGACATGGATTTAACCCACACATCCAAATCCAAACAAGATATCCATGCATACCCATAGCAACGGCCTTATTCAAAAAGCCTATTGATTTTTACTGTAGTAAAGGAAGAAACAGGCAGTCTATGCAAGTGTGTTTGAACAACAAGAATGAACATTCAGTAGAGAGCGGACCCTTAGAGTGGAACGTTCCATAGAGAGTGGACCCTTAGAGTAGAACATACCATAGAGAGCGGATCCTTAGAGTAGAACGTTCCATAGAGAGCGGACCCTTAGAGTAGAACATACCATAGAGAGCGGACCCCTGGAGTGGAACGTTCCACAGAGAGCGGACCCTTGGAGTGGAACGTTCCATAGAGAGCGGACCCTTGGAGTGGAACGTTCCATAGAGAGCGGACCCTTAGAGTAGAACGTTCCATAGAGAGTGGACCCTTAGAGTAGAACATACCATAGAGAGCGGATCCTTAGAGTAGAACGTTCCATAGAGAGCGGACCCTTAGAGTAGAACATACCATAGAGAGCGGACCCCTGGAGTGGAACGTTCCACAGAGAGCGGACCCTTGGAGTGGAACGTTCCATAGAGAGCGGACCCTTGGAGTGGAACGTTCCATAGAGAGCGGACCCTTAGAGTAGAACGTTCCATAGAGAGCGGACCCTTAGAGTAGAACGTTCCATAGAGAGCGGACCCTTAGAGTAGAACGTTCCATAGAGAGCGGACCCTTAGAGTAGAACGTTCCATAGAGAGCGGACCCTTAGAGTAGAACGTTCCATAGAGAGCGGACCCTTGGAGTGGAACGTTCCATAGAGAGCGGACCCTTAGAGTAGAACGTTCCATAGAGAGCGGACCCTTAGAGTAGAACGTTCCATAGAGAGCGGACCCTTGGAGTGGAACGTTCCATAGAGAGCGGACCTCTAGAGTGGAACGTTCCATAGAGAGCGGACCCTTGGAGTGGAACGTTCCATAGAGAGCGGACCTCTAGAGTGGAACGTTCCATAGAGAGTGGACCCTTGGAGTGGAACGTTCCATAGAGAGCGGACCCCTAGAGTGAATGATGACAGACAAACACAGAGTATGTTTCAGAAGCACAGACAGGAATGAGACCATCGGCAGGAATAAGACCACAGACAGGAAGGAATGGCTCCTCTATGTTTGAATTTAACATAAACACCCTGTGATTCACCTTATATGTCCACCACAGGGCCACAGTGAAATAATTCCCTTTCTTATTACACATTCCTCCGCCCAAACACGCCTCAAACCCCACCCATTCTACATCCTTCTCCACCCATCCAGGCCGCTCGCCCTTTGAACCCAGAGCTTTGTTTCCTTGGTGACGGCCCCACTGAGCAGAGCTCG